>SJYO01004576.1:11139359-11289535 GCA_006410555.1 Capra ibex
CCGTGAGTAGAGGTCTCTTTTACTCCTCTGTTATACTTTATTCTATGTAAACGTAAAAATTAAAAGAAAATCGTCTTACCGAAAAATTAAAAAATTTTTGTGCTAGTACCACCGTTAACCGTGTTCATCTACAACCTTGGTTAATCACCCTACTGTACTTCATTCTGGTTTTTTTTACATCTAAATTAACTTCTTTCAACGTTATATTTTAGGTCGACGGTCCGAAATTTTAACATTAATTAAGATCCTCCTTCTCTTTCGAGTAGTTTAGTAAGACCGACGTAGGAGTTATCTCACAAACGTGTTGGTAAAAAGAAATTCCAGGAAAGTCCGTAGTAGACTATACACTATTTGTAAGAAGAGACCGACTACTGACCTGTTGAGTCATTGATATCCCTTCGAGGAAGGAGACCTCTACAGAACCCATGAAGGACACACTTGTTTCGGTGTAAGATTCAAGAAGACCGATGAAGGTCTTCTGTACCTTCCACCGTCGGTTGTGGTAGTACGATCATTGATCGTAAGGTCCAGACAGACTCCAGTCTTTGTTCCCAAAACAATCTTTACTACGTTTTTTTTTTTTTTTGGTCAATTAGTCTCTCGGTTACTATAGTTTAAAGGTCAGTCCCGACCGTAAGACAAGTCAAGTCAAGTCAAGTCAGTGAGTCAGTACAGGCTGAGGAACGCTGGGATACTTAGCGTCGTGCGGTCCGGAGGGACAGGTAGTGGTAGAGGGCCTCAAGTGAGTCTGAGTGCAGGTAGCTCAGGCACTACGGTAGGTCGGTAGAGTAGGAGCCAGCAGGGGAAGAGGAGGACGGGAGTTAGGGAGGGTCGTAGTCTTAGAAAAGGTTACTTAGTTGTGAAGTGTACTCCACGGGTTTCATGACCTCGAAGTCGAAATCGTAGTAAGGAAGGTTTCTTTAGGGTCCCAACTAGAGGAAGTCTTACCTGACCAACCTAGAGGAACGTCAGGTTCCTTGAGAGTTCTCAGAAGAGGTTGTGTTGTAGTTAAGAAGCCGCGAGTCGGAAGAAGTGTCAGGTTGAGAGTGTAGGTATGTACTGGTGACCTTTTTGGTATCGGAACTGATCTGCCTGGAATCAGCCGTTTCATTACAGAGACGAAAACTTATATGATAGATCCAACCAGTATTGAAAAGAAGGTTCCTCATTCGCAGAAAATTAAAGTACCGACGTCAGTGGTAGACGTCACTAAACCTCGGGTTTTTATGGACCGGATACTCTCTCAAACCTCTTCCGTTACCGTGGGGTGAGGTGATGAGAACGGACCTTATAGGGTACCTGTTTCCTCGGACCACCCGACGTCACGTACCCCAGCGATTCTCAGTCTGTACTGACCCACTGAAGAGAAAGTGAAAAGGGAAAGTACGTAACCTCTTCCTTTATCGTTGGGTGAGGTCACAAGAACGGACCTCTTAGGGTCCCTCTCCCCTCGGACCACCCGACGGCAGATACCCCAGCGTGTCTCAGCCTGCGCTGACTTCGCTGAATCGTCGTCGTCGTCGTCGTCCTACTTTCTCAACTGTGAGTTCTCTGAGTGATTTGCCACTTCCTTCAGACCTCCCTTCGTCATTCCTAAGTTCAGACTTTTAAGAGGGGTGTCGGGGGTTTAGAGAGGGTTGGGTCGGAGGGGTCACGAACTTTAGAAAGGTAGGGTTTGACCATGGTGTCAACTAAAAAGGTCCATTAAAAACTTTTTCCATTTCTGAGACTCTTCCGTGGAGGTATAAGGTCGTACTTGATTAACTAGTCTATGTAAAGGTCAGACCGACATCTCTATCTCCGTTTGCCCTCAAAACTCACCGTCCAGTAACTGGTTCAGAACCGATGGGAAGAGTAATACTGGAAGGTCGTGTACGATTCAACATGTTGTTTATTATAAGATTTCTACTGGGTGACATAAAGACCCTTTCGGTAAGAGACATCGGAAATATGAGAGTCCTACGCGTCTCTTTCGTCTTTGAATTTAGTACCCGAAGAAAGAGTACTAACGATAAGTGTTTTTCGAGACGTAGCACTTTTTACAATCCATTACATAAGGACTGATCCTTTCCTTTTGTTGGACATAATATTCCTTTGTCTCTTCGACCCCGTACATCTCCACTGGTAAACCCCGTTATTTACCTAGGATTTAAACATACGTCTGAAGAGACCACCGGACCACCATTTCTTCGGTGGATGGTTACGTCCTTTGGACCTAAATTAGGGACCCAACCCTTCTCAGAGACCTTTTCCCTTACCGTTGTGTGAGGTCATAAGAACGAACCCTTTAGGGTACCTGTCTCGTCGGACCACCCGATCTCAGGTACCCCAACGTTATTTCGACCTGTATTGAATCACTGATTTGGTGTTGTTTCCAACGTACGTCAAGAACCTTCATAATTCCTGTGTAGTCAAAAGTAAAGTCTTTACGATAGATGTAAGAGTGTCTAGAAATTATGCGTCACCAATTACCAAAATTGAAAGTAACAAGAACAGGGACTCGAACAGTTACTTTGTTACTAGAAGGTGTTTTGTCCAGGTATTAGACGGGGGACTTCTTAAGAATACGTTTTATTTAGGACTAGGAGATTAAGTGGACAACATAATCATAACTTTACAAAATCAGTGGTTCTTTTACTTATCCTATTAAACTACACTAAAAGAAAAAATTACATTTGGAAAGAGGTCCCTCGTGTATGTTGATCCTTTGAGACCCCCATTTGTTGTTTATTCCGACTCGAAAAAGAATATTCACAGACATTTTAGATGTACAGGGGAGAGAGTCACAACTATAACCGTTAAACATAAAAGAGAGAAACAAAAGAATCAGTCACTCCCATACCTGACACAGTCCGACAAATCCGTTTTACTACAAGGGCAAAAAAGGGCCCAGTACCGACACGGGTTCTCTTTAAGTATATAAACCTTCCGTATTCCTTTGTCGTGGGTCAAGTACCCGTCCGTCCGTGACCAGTCGAGGACGAGGAACAACGAAGAACCGGTCGGGTAGACTACTCATTCCTGTTGTCGGGTGACCAGGAAACCAAGGACGACCTAGAGGTGAAGTCACAGTCACTTAGGGACAGGTTCATGAATACGTCGAGGTTCCGTTCGCGTCGTCACCAAACAGTGAACTCTGTGATGAATCGTTGTCACTTCTGTTCGCGTCCACCCCGAGGACGCAAGGTCTGCTCGGAGGGACAATCAGGACCCAAGAGAGTGAAGTACAGGAGAAAAGTAAGGACTACCTTCACGGACATCCGAAGTCAGTGACTTTGTAACGAGGAGTTCCTGCCAAATTGGTCAAGAAGGTCAACGTATTCCAGTCTAAGGATGTAGGGTACAAGATATACCGAAGGGACCACCGAGTCTGCCATTTCGCCATTTAGGTTACCTGCCTCCTCGGACTATCTGATTGTCAGGTACCCCAGCCTTTCTCAGTCTGTGTTGACTCGTTGAAGTGAAGTGAAGTGAAGTGAAGTGAAGTGTATAAGATACATTAATTTCTAACCGAGTCTAAGAGACTAATTGGGAGTTGACTATTCTGGCCACAACGATTTACTATTACAATGGTTGCAAAAGGTTTCTTAGCTGACAAATGGAACAATTGAACACATAGTAAACAGATAAAAAATTTTTACAGAAGTTAAAGACGAGAATAGAAATAAAGAAGGGAGGAAAGATACATGGACCCAAATTAAGTGGGTGTAAAAAGATCAGGACCTTTCTACAAAGGTCCTGTAGATCTTTGAATTCAAGTCTTTATTCTTTCTAAAGTTTAGTTACTAGACTCTAATTTTCAATACGCAAACTTCAATTGTGAAACAACTTAACAACTTAAAAACTATACAACGTAAAAAAAATAATTGAAAGTCACGTTTACAAAAGAATAGCGCATACGAAGAAGAAACTGGATATACAGTAAATCTCCACACACCAAATTAGAGGTTCATAAACCTCTGAAAAATCTATAGATCTATAAAGATCTATAAATATTAAATTAAGACAACCCTAAAATTTTACACCAAAAAATTCTAAAGTTATAAAACTTTAAATAACTCTGTATGTAATACTGACTCCAGAAAGAATCATACACAAAGTACGCAAGAACTTTTTACTTACACATAAGAAGGTAACGAGTCATTTACGGTTGATTCAGTTCAAAGAACTATCACAAGCAGTTGAGAAGGTATAGGAGTGACTTAAAAGACCTGATGAAACAGTCGATGACGTTCTCTCTACAATTTTAGAGGTTGATATAGATAAAGAGAGAAATTGTGGCAATGAAAAACTGGGAGTATTTAAAACTTCAGGCATATATAAACATGACTAAAACTTCTGCTATATGTAAAATATGACAATATATAGAACTACTTAACTGGAAAAATAATGATGTTTTACGAGAGACATAGAGACGAGTGTCAGAAACGGAACTTTAAATAAAACTGAGTAGAATTCTAACGACCCTCTTTATAGTTGTTGGTGTCCATACATCTACTATAGTGATATTATCGTCTTTCACTTCTCCACGATTAATCGGAGAACTACTTCCACTTTCTCCTCTCACCTTCTCAATTTTGAGTTGTAAGTTTGTTACTTCTAGTACCATAGGTCAGGGTAGTGAAGTACCGTTTATCTTCCCTTTTTTCACCTTTGTCACTGTCTAAAATAAAAGAACCCAAGGTTTTAGTGACCTCTACCACTGACGTCTGTGCTGTAATTTTCTGCGAACGATACTGTTTGGATCTGTCACATAATTTTTCGTCTCTATAATGAAGTGGTTGTTTCTAGACATATCAGTTTCGATACCAAAAAGATCATCAGTAGATACCTACACTCTGAACCTGGTATTTTTTCCGACTCTCGGCTTCTTAACTACGGAAACTTGACACCACGACCTCTTCTGAGAAGTCTCAGAGAACTTGTCGTTCCTTTGGTTTGGTCAGTTAGGATTTCCTTTAGTCTTGACTTATAAATAACCTTCTTGACTACGACTTCGACTTTGGGGTTATGAAACCGGTGTACTACGTGTGTAACCACTTGGTAAAGTTACTTGGTTAAGTAACCTTTTTTGGGACTACAACCCTCTCTAACTTCCGTTTACTTCTTCTCCCGTCGTCTCCTACTCTACCAATCTATCTTAGTGGTTGAGTTACCTGTACTCAAACTCGTATGAGACCCTCTGTCACCTCATCGGGTGGTCCGAGGAGACAGGTACCTTAAGAGGTCCGTTCTTATGACCCCACCCACCGGTAAGGGAAGAGGTCTCTTAGAAGGGTTGGGTCCCTAGTTTGGGTCCAGAGGGTGTAACGTCCGGTAGACTCGGTGGTCCCTTCGACTTCTTATGACCTTACAAAACGTGGATAGGGAAGAGGTCCCCTAGAAGGGCTGGGTCCTTAGCTTGGCCCTCTCGAGAGGACGTAACGTCCGTCTAAGAAATGGTCGACTTGACGGTCCCTTCGGGACCATAATACAGACCTATTACTATTTGGTTTATAATCGAAAGTACTTAAATCCGTTCACTAACTAATTTTTATATTAAAGGGGGATTAAACCGTCAACGAGTCAAGGGGGTATAGGGAAACTGTCGACAAAGAATTTGTCATCTTTATACTCTGACAGTCTCTGTCACACCCAACGACCACGATGTAGAACGTTATTACCGTATTAAACTTACTTTACTCTCCTAGTATCGACAAACGACGAGAGAGACTTGTTTGTGGCAGTAGAACATTATAGGGTCTCCGAGACGACTGTCTCAAACTACTACGAGTACCTTCATGAACAGTACTCTTAACTCTACTTTTCTGTTTGTTACCTCTTGTTTCGTTAATAAGGTGTGTTGTTATTCACGGAACTTTAATTTGTTAGTAATTGTCAATTTACTGGAATACCTGGGCGTGAGTAAGGTCGACAGTGGTTACACACGACAGATTAGAAAGTTTAACGATGGGACTTAATTTTAAAAAGAGATATGTCTTAATCTTTTTATGTTTTTAATTATATAATTAACATATATAAGAATCTATCAGTAACGATACTACTATTAATATGAAACATAAATATGAAAAGATAAGACGAGGTCGGAATAATAACACCTTTTGACAAAGGACAAGAGGGAGTGTTGATCTGAGAGGGTAATTTGCCCTGTCCTCTGTAGTGACTTCCGACCACCCTTTACTTTCTCTTTGCATCGTGTCTCTTACTGGTCAGTCGGTCGGACGATGACGTCCCGTAAAGGACCGGGGGACTGGTGCACCTGTGAGGTCTACGAGGGACCAACTGTCTCTCCTTTTCGACCAAAAGTATAGGGAAAAAGTCATCATAGATACAGAGGAGAGGACTCACAAGTAAAGGACCTGATTGAAGAAGTATTTCACTTACTGTCACCCTTGGAGCTAGGGTGGACGTCCCGACACCTTCTTAAGAGACTGGACGTGTTCCTTGGGAACTTTAAAAGGATATGGTCCCTGTAGGATTCAACACTTCGGAGTGCACTAGAGTAACTACCCTATGGAGTATTGGGTCCACTCCGTTCTGACACGATTCAAGTCATGTCAAAGAAAAATCTGGGAAGTAATCACAAACTTTTAGAACCCGAAGTAGAAGTACTTCCATGACAGTACTGGTAAAATGTCTATTCTTTTGACTCTTCGATTCCTGAACTTGTCCCGGTGTAGAGTCCTTCACGATCTCTAAAGGTGGTAAGGATGTTTAAACCTTAAGGATTTCATTTTTAGTAGGACTGGATGGGGAGGTTGGTGTGTCCTTATTGGTCTGAGCTGGGAGTGGGGTAAAGTCGTGTGTTGAGTGGGAAGTCACAGTAGTTTTACTTGACTGAGAAGTTTAAGGTCTTCCTTCGAAGTTTGTTTAAAGGTTGGTAGGATAGTCCTGTCTCTTTGTATGTATTTAATAAAAAATTATCGGAATTGGATGAAGTATTACTGAGAGGTCTCGTCCCTTGTATAGGTACCTCTGATTGAGGTAAGCTTATCTCAAAATCTTTTGTGATGAGAATCTATTGCATTGTCCTAGGTCAAATCTGTTATGTCCTCTTTTTTTGTCTTTCTTATTTGATACGGGATTACTTTCTCCGACTCCTACCTCTTTACCTCTTCTGTGTTTCTAACCTTTACAAATGACACGTTTTACGACCAAAATGTAAACCTGTCCTAGTGACTATATTGACACAGAGTTTTGTAGAGGGGGTTTGTTTATTTGTTTGTTTGTTGGGTCGGTACAACTGTGTCAACACAGTGCTACAAGACGAAACCTAGTCCCTGACTAATCTTTCGTCCTCCACCCTACCTAGTTCCCCGACTAAGCCCTGTCCTTCCTACTTCTCCCACTCGTGACCCCCGAACAAACCTAAGTCACGATTATGTAGGAAAAAAAGACCCCGAAGACTGGTCTGTAAACCGGTCGTCCTGTTCTCTTGAAGGAGAGAGACTAGGTCCAGAAAAGGTCGTGGCTCAGTCCCGTGTGTCGTCCACGTGTTACTTACGAACAGTTCACTAACGTAAAGTTCGAACCATTTTCACACGGATAAAGAGGATGGTTAACGTTGATTATAAAGAATGGGGAAGGTAGTACCATATTCTATATTAGTTATTCTCATAATTGTCGTTCCCCACTCAGGTCTCTCATTTATTCGTACTTGTATTGCCCAACTCCTATGTAATCTAAATTAAAAGGAAGAAATTAAAATACACAGAGGGTAGTGAAGTACCCTTTATCTACCCCTTTGTCACCTTTGTCACAGTCTGAAATGAAAACCCCCGAGGTTTTAGTGACGTCTACCACTGACGTCGGTACTTTAATTTTCTGCGAGTGAGGAACCTTCCTTTCAATACTGGTTGGATCTATCGTATAAGTTTTTGTCTCTGTAATGAAACGGTTGTTTCCAGGTAGATCAGTTCCGATACCAAAAAGGTCACCAGTATATAATTACACTCTCAACCTGACACTTCTTTCGACTCGTGACTTCTTAACTACAGAAACTTGACACCACAACCTCTTCTGAGACCTCTCAGAGAACCTGACGTTCCTCTAGGTTGGTCAGGTAGGATTTCCTTACAAGGGCCCACAAGTAACCTCCCTGACTACGACTTCGACTTTGAGGTTATGAAACCGGCGGAGTACGCTTCTCAACTGAGTAACCTTTTCTGGGACTACGACCCTCCCTAATCCCCGTTTTCCTCTTCCCCTGCTCCTCTTCTCCTACTCTACCGACCTACCGTAGTGACTGAGCTACCTGTACTCAAACCCACTTGAGGCCCTCAACCACTACCTGTCCCTCCGGACCGCACGACGTTAAGTGGCCCAGCGTTTCTCAACCTTGACTTGACTACCTGTATATGACCCAAAGGGACCACCGAGTCTCCAATTTTACAGACGGAGACTGTCTGTTACGCCCTCTTGACCCAAGCTAGGGACCCAACCTTTCTAGGGGACCTCTTTCTTAAACGTTGGGTGAGGTGATAAGAACGGATCTCTTAGGGTACCTACCTCCTCGCACTATGTGATGTCAGGTACCCCAACGTTTCTCAGCCTGTGCTGACTCACTGGAGTGAAAGTGTACCTGTATATTAAGTAAGAAATCTCCCTCTTTTCCACCCTCTCTCTTTTATGTTCACTCTTTCTTTCACTTAACGATCCTCACCGGTCGAAGTGTTAAGAGGTCCCACGAAACTCCCCCTCACGACGTCTCTTAGTTCTCACTCCCACATTCACCCCGCTAGCAGAGATGTGAATCCTTCCAGAGTGTGACCGAGGGGTTGAGGTTTCTCCTATTTTGACGGTCGGAACACCCACCCTACGGAGGTGGGTGGACCCTGCCGTTCGTCCAGGTCCTGTGCCTCCACCATGGGTGAGTTCTTGTTCGTACTAGTGACCAGGTGGGGTAGTGAAGGGGTTCCCATTCCAGGGTTATAACGAGTAGGTAGACGAAAGGTTGGGACGTGGGTCAAACCACGTTACATCTTCGGGTACTCGGAAACGACTTACTTGTCTACTTGTTCACTCACTTATTTACTTGTGTGAGACAAGAATGTAAACACCAAACATCTTTGACGAAAAAACTGAAATCCTTGGTGAGAGAAAACAAGAAACTCAGTAAAAGAGACACAAAACATTGTGACGTTGCGTGTTGGAGGGAGTGTGGGGTGTAAGTTTGGGGTGGACTTTAGGAACACGACCCCTGTTCACGTTTTTGTAAGAATTTTTGTGCCGTTGGGATCTGGTTAACTTAGGTAGGTAGCACCGTACCGAACTTCCAGACACCCTCCCTTAACTACAAATAAATACACAGATACTACACTCTCCAAACATTGAACGAAATAGGAGTAATCTTTTCTGGGACTACAACCCTTTCTATCTTCCACCCTCCTTTTCCCCTACTGTCTCCTACTCTACCAACCTACCGTAGTGGCTGAGTTACCTGTACTCAAACTCATTCGAGACCCTGAACCACTAACTGTCCCTCCGGACCGCACGGTGTCAGGTACCCAAACGTTTCTCAGTCTGTACTGACTCGCTACCTTGACTTGACTTGAATAGGAGTCCTCAAACACTGATCATCAGATAGAAAGTACTATAAGAGTAGGAGGCTTTAAGGGAGTAATATGTGTCGGTAAAACTTACAGACGGAACTGGTCGAAATACCTAAACTATAGGAATATCGGTATCTGTCGTGAAGATTTCCTGTTGTCCTTCTTGTGTTACCCAGAACTGGTGGACCATACGTCTCTTCCGAAGTCACTTCAGTCAGACTCCCACACGACCCCGACTCTTTACCAGAGACCCCGGTCTTCGGGTAGAGGTGGGAGAGAACTATTACTGTAACTCACTCACTACTGTCTCCTGTGGTCGACTCAAATAGGTGATCACTCCGTCATATTTTCCGGTCGGTCGGTCGGACTTGGATAATGTATTCGATTGGAAACAGTGGGTCGTAACTAATACATGAGTTCGACAAGATTTACGAAACAAGTAATGGAGTAAATTAAGACTCCTAGACTACCCGAACAGGTGTAGTAGTACGAGTACAATGGACCTTCTGCGACCTCGTCCTCGTGAATCAGGTAGAAAGACAAGATGCCGAATATCCGTTACCCCGGTCCTACCACGAGCTCAATCCAGTACCGTTCCAACGTCAAGTCAAGTCAAGTCAGTACGTCAGCACAGGCTGGGAGAACAGTTTCTGACATAATAGAAAGGTCGATGTTGGAGGACCGTACTCTGAAGTGGAGACTGTAGGTAATGAAGGAAGTGTACCCCTTCATTAAACTGTTATTATAGATAAAGTAGTCCAACACGACTTCTACTTTTACTTAGTGTAGATGACTACGAACCGGGTATCAAAGACAAACTTTGTCCGTCGGTAAAATAATTCGATTCTCAATCCCTACCCTCTTGGTGCTTAAAGTTACAATTAAAGGAAACATATATGTATGTCCAACCTGACTGATTTTTACGTTTGGTCGAATACAGGTAAAAGGAAATTTTTAGTGAAAATATTTTAATTACAGAATCCCGATAAAGAATTCTGTGTCAAGGGTCCTGCTGAAACCCAAAGGTATTGATAATCAGGTTACATAGTTACGTAAGTAGGTAACCGTCCTTTCAAATCATGATTTGAACCATCAGTCCAGAGAGACCCCCCGAGAAAAAGTTCGCAAGAAAAACACGTGACTTTTTATTTAATTTATAGGAAGGAGGAAGGGGTAGTCTCTGAGTAGATAAACAACTAACGGATTGTACAGAGTCCGTTCGAGGAATAGGGATCATAACCCATACGAGGGGCAGTGTCGGAACACTCCTTTCGTAATAATCGGGGTAAAGCATCTCCTCTTTGGACTCAGAGGTGCACAAAGATACTAGACAAGTTCCAGTGTGTCGATCACTTCCCACCACAGCCCCAGGGTCGAGGGACGGGCTACCGAACAAGGGAGTTTACATAGGACACGCCATACGGTCCGAAAGATATAGAAACCTAAAACTTTTACCATTCTAGAAACTACAAATTCGGGTAAAAACTTGTCTTCTAAACTTTTCAATTTTTAGTGTGTGAAAGGATAGGACGTTATCATTCATCCCGTTTGTACTTGGTAAAGAAGTACTAGGTTCAAATGGTAATAATTAGTAGTAGAATAGAGTGTCCCCCGGTAAAGAAGATATGTGTTACGGGGTCCACGATACTAAACCTTATGAAAACGGATATATAAAAGAAATAGTTAAAAACGACTTAATAAAACTTTACGTGATGTCTGTTATACTACGTAATGGAAATTTGTGAAGTCATATATGGAGATTTTTATTCCTGTAAAAGGATAGATTGGTACGGTGGTATTAGGTTCGATTGTTTCACTTACAGTAGAATATCAGACAGATGTATAAGTTTAAAGGGTTCAATAGGGTCGATACAGGAAGATATCGACCAGTTTAAGAGAAAACTTTAAGAACGGGCAGCCTTTTTTGTCGACTAGAACAGACTTTTGACCGTAAATCTCCGTACGGAGGTACGTCCCCCTCCAGTCTTCTCCGAACCCACTGGGGCTATTTTCGTCGAGTAACTTTGTGTCGTTTTGGTCTAGAGTACCGGTCTGACCTCTACGTGGACATTAGTCCGTCACAGTACATATGTTCAATTTAAATCATAAGTCTTGAGTCACCCCAAAAGGGACCCGAACAATGGATAACATCGACCACGACTTTGCAGATTGGTGAGGTCGACGGTCTTCGTACTCCGTAGAAGGGGAGACCACCTGTGAGTTCCAGTGTCACTCCACAGTCGATCTTTCCCTTGTCGGGGGAGGGTCGAGACTGACGGACGTCCCTCTTCAAGTTCCCGACGGTTTCAACTTAGAGTCACGAGTTCCACACGTCCATATCTAAGACGTTTTGGAGTAGACAGGTGGGATGGTCGTCTCACTGGTCGTAGACCAAAGGGACTCCAACTTACCTGTACCCTGAAAATTTTGGTTCACCCGGGGAAAACCTGAGGACCCGTGTTTTCGGAAAGACACAGGGGGGTAAAGAATCAATGTCCTTTATCCGAAGTAAGTCGGAGGTACTGGAAGGGACTCTAGGTTTCCGTCCAAGTTTGTCAACGATTAAGACCCTCCCTTCCCTACGATCTTTTCCGTGACTACGATCCTTTCTGGGACTACAACCCTTTCTACCTTCCGTCCTCCTCTACACCTGCTGTCTCCTACGCTACCGACCCGCCGTAGTGACTGAGTTACCCGTACTCAAACTCGTTCGAGACCCTCCACCGTTTGCTGTCCCTTCCGACCGTACGACGTCAGGTACCTCAACGTTTCTCAGTCTGTACTGACTCACTGACTTATTGTTGTTCTTGTTTCCCTCGATTCTGCTCCCTCCTCGTCAGTCCTTTGTTATCACGTCGGAGTCTCGTCCCAGGAGCAACGAGGAGTTCCCTGTGTGTATTGTTATAGAAACTCGACCAAATGTCTATGACTTTGGGGGTGGGTTGTCCACCCTCTTCAATTGACACTCGACGGGTGTTCGTTACGGACCAAGAGGTCTGGTCAACCTTGGTCTTCCAACTACCACGAGAATGGAGAGAGTAGGGGTTACTCTTCTTACAGTGACTCGACTAGTGTGGGAGAAATTTTGAGAAGTGATGGGTGAGATCCAACCCTGTGTGCCAAAACCCCCGTAATTAGGTGACACCGGGGGAGACGCACCGTTTCGTTATTTCGATAAGGGAAGATGATGTGGGTTCTAAATTAAGCCACAGTCCCATGTCTCCCGTCTAAGCCAAAGTCAAAATTTTGATCCTGTTCGACCGGTCAGATGAGGTCCCCTGGGAGACAACCACGGACCACCACCTCAAGAGTGGAAAGTGAACCCGACTGTATAGGGTTCGTAGTACAGCACTAAAAGACTCGGGGGAAAGTTCAGATCATCTCGTAACTCCCCCCACAACTTTCTTCCCCCTACCCTTGACTGTAACGACTGTTTGTGAGATTCCGGGTCCCTAAGCGTCTTAGTCTCCCCGCACCCACACGAGGAGAGGACAAGAAGTCGAGCAGAGGACGGGTATACAATCTCAGTGACCCGTCGAAAATTTTGTTGTTGAGGTCGTAGAGTCGGGGGTTCTCAATAAAAAGTTAGGTAAACCTTACTTCCGGATTTTTTACGAAGGTATACTAAGACCTATGAAAAATAGGTGTCTAAGGTCTAATCCGAACATTCAAAGAGCCACGTTTTGAGATACGTCGGTTGAATTAACCGTATGCGTTCTATTCACTAAACGGGTTGACTGTACGTTCCACCGACGGAAGTTTATCTTGGTATACTCTGGTCGGAACGGTCACTTCCTGTTCGAGTACCCACTCCTGGTCCGTGGGACAAACCTTTATGGTCGAGAAACATCCGACGGGTCTTAGGAAGGGGGTCTTTTCACCCCTCCTTCGAGACCCAGGTCAACCGAAAATTAGACAACGACGACGACGATTCAGTGAAGTCATTACAGGTTGAGACACACTGGGGTATCTGTCGTCGGGTGGTCCAAGGGGACAGGGACCCTAAGAGGTCCGTTCTTGTGACCTCACCCAACGGTAAAGGAAGAAGTTACGTACTTTCACTTTTCACTTTCACTTCAGTGAGTCAGCACAGGCTGAGAGTCACTGGGGTACCTGATGTCGGATGGTCCGAGGAGACAGGTACCCTAAAGGGT
Organism: Capra ibex; assembly: GCA_006410555.1. Taxonomy (NCBI): domain Eukaryota; kingdom Metazoa; phylum Chordata; class Mammalia; order Artiodactyla; family Bovidae; genus Capra; species Capra ibex. Next base: position 11,153,065 of record SJYO01004576.1, read on the forward strand.
CCGTTCTCATGACCTCACCCCACGGTAGCGGAAGAGGTCGAGAGATAGATCGGTTGAGGTTCACTCGATGACAACAGTAAGAGTCTGCTTACTCGAACAGTGAGGTGTGACAGAACATCCTTCTTGATTTCCAGTGACACCCACAGACAATGGATTATCGGTACGTGTACAGAACTTATTTTCAGTCATATTATACTGTTCACGAGTACTTTTGTATTGGTTATGTCAGTCCATCTGTTGTTATATCTTTACTTCGTGTACCTAAGGAATCCCGACCCCACCCGAATCTTCAGAAGGACCTCCTCTACCATACCTATCCTCTTCAGTCCAGGACGAGTCTTCTCTTACCTAAAGGGGTAGTAATGTCTTTGAGTAAACCTCCTTTTTTATACCCACAGTGAGGTAAAAGTCTGAGAATATAAAATTCCAGCGACTGCAATGGTCGTTGATATTGAATCTTTAATTCTTGTATTTGAGGACTCTAGATGATGGATCCAGATTCAGACCCAAAGACCAACACCTTGGTACCCAGTCTGTCCCAGAAACAGATATTTTGACCTTATTGTTATTGTTAATTTTAGACGAATTACACTAGCACAGACTGAGAAACACTGGGGTACCCCACATCGGACGGTCCGAAGAGACAGACACCTTAAGAGGTCCGTTCTTATGACTTCACCCAACTGTACGGGAAGAGGTCCCCTAGAAAGGTTGGGTCCTTGACTTGGACCCAGAAGACGTGACGTCCACCAAAGAAATGGTAGACGCGGTGGTCCCTTCGGGATTATACTAACACCACTACCACTACTCTATTACGTGTACCCCGCACGTCACGTCTCCCACCCGGTATGATTTGAGGGTTATTCCCGATCACTACTGATGACGGTAGTAATAAGTAGTTCACGAATCATTCAATGTATACCCAGGGTATAGTAGAGAGTTTTTGTAATACCTTACAAGAACCACCTTAGTAATGAGTGTCTTCTACCGAGAGGTAATCCCCCTACCCCTGAATCGACTGTAACTGTAAAAACGGTACAAAACTCCCAGTAGTCGAATTGAGATCTAGAGAAACTACAAAATCAAACGGTTGTCCTTCTTATTTTATGGTGTCTGACCCACTGGATTTGGTGTCTTTACATAAAAGAGTGTCAAGACCTCCGACCTTTACATTCTAGCTCTACAACCGTCCAAATCAAAGAGGATTCCAGAGAGGCTGAACACCTACCGACGGAAAAGTGGAACTAGAAAGAACACATGCGTACACAGGCACAGGATTAGAAAAGAGTATTTTTGTAGTCATCCTAACCTGGTCTCGGGTACCATTACCGGAGTAAAATCAAATTATTAGAGAAATTCCTGGGATAGAGGGTTATGTCCCGACTCCAGGACCTTCAATCCCGAAGTCGTTTACTTAACCTCCTACCCACCCATATATGTCAGTCGAGTATTAATGACTCAAGACAAAAGGTAAGACGAAGATAACTATGTCTCGTTTTCCTTCAAGGTCACTGAAAAAAATTAAATAACGGACTAACCGTCCTTTTGGACCTGAGGAAATTCGTGTGTATTGGGTACCAAGTTATACGGGCGAGTCGGACCACTCGGACAGACTTCGTAAGTATCTTTGTTTGGTCGTTGATAAAGATCCTATTTGTTTGGTGAGTCGTGATTTCACGAAGACTCTTCACTTTTACTCAAAAATTTATACTTAGTAAACAACTTGTGTCGGCGATAATAGACGTCGGTTATATAGAGTAATTACCTACCCGATTTTTTACTTAAATATCGGTTAGAACGTATTACTTTATAAACATGAGAAATATTAATGATTACTAAATTTCGTTTAGTAAGGGAACGAATCATGTACCTTAAAAGTTCAGAAAATATAATTTAATTTATTTTCTTTTGGTACGACTACTATAAGTTGGTTTTTCTTTCCGTCTTATTTCAATGGAATTTTTTTTTTTCTAAACCCCACGTATACACACAATACTTGTACAAAAAAAGTTGAAAATGGAACGACTGTTGGACCTTTAAAATATTACTTAGTAAGTGAACACCACAAGTTTACGTCTTCTCGACACGTTTTAATAACTCAATGATTTTACATCGGAAGGGACCACCAAGTCTGTTATTTCCTAGATAAACGTTACACCCTCTGGTCCCAAGCTAGGGACCTAGTCCTTCTAGGGGATCTCTTCCCTTACAGCTGGGTGAGATCATAAGAACGGATCTCTTAAGGTAGCTGTCTCCTCGGACCACCCCTAGGATCAGGTACCCCAGCGTTTCTCAACATATGTTGACTCGTTGATTGTGTGTGTTTTAAATCAGAACGTCCTAGAAAATCTCCAAAAAAAAGAAAAAGAAAAAAAAACGAAACAAAACAAAAATTCCATGAACCCAAAAGTTTTACAAATTAGACGTGCTGATAAAAGAAGTTCCGTCGTGTTCTTACTTTTAATTTAAGTAATTTTTATTAAAAGACGGTATTATCGGACAAGCGAAATAAAAGTGGTTGTGTGTACATGTGTGTCTGTGTGAGAATTCTCGAATCTTTTTGGTCTTGTACTCTAAACTAAGGTCCTAATAAAACCTCTACGACAGTCCAAGAAACCATCGAACTTTTCCAACGGGGTTACTCCTGGTTTACCACGTGGAATCTGGAAACCTATAAAACCAAATGGATACTTTTCATCCCTTTGGTCTCTAGTTTAACGGTTGTAGACGACCTAGTAGTTTTTTCGTTCTCTCAAGGTCTTTTTGTAGATAAAGACGAAATAACTGATACGGTTTCGGAAACTGACACACCTACTGTTCTTTGTCACCTTTAAAAACTTTCTCTACCCTTATGGTCTTGTGGACTGGACGGAGAACTCTTTGGATATACGTCCAGTCCTTCGTTGTCAATCTTGACCTGTACCTTGTTGTCTGACCAAGGTTTATCTTTTTCCACATGCAGTCCGACATATAACAGTGGGACGAATAAATTGAATATACGTCTCATGTAGTACTCTTTACGACCCGACCTTCTTCGTGTTCGACCTTAGTTCTAACGACCCTCTTTATAGTTATTGGAGTCTATACGTCTACTGTGGTGGGAATACTGTCTTTCACTTCTCCTTGATTTTTCGGAGTACTACTTTTACTTTCTCCTCTCACTTTTTCAACCGAATTTCGAGTTGTAAGTCTTTTGCTTCTAGTACCGTAGGCCACGGTAGTGAAGTACCCTTTATCTACCCCTTTGTCACCTTTGTCACAGTCTGAAATGAAAAAACCCGAAGTTTTAGTGACGTCTACTACTGACGTCGGTACTTTAATTTTCTGTGAATGAGGAACCTTCCTTTCAATACTGGTTGGTTTCTCTCGTATAATTTTGCGTCTCTGTAATGAAACGGTTGTTTCCAGGCAGATCAGTTCCGATACCAAAAAGGTCACCAGTACATACCTCCATTCTCAATCTGACACTTCTTTCGACTCGCGACTTCTTAACTACGAAAGCTTGACACCACAACCTCTTCTGAGAACTCTCAGGGAACCTGACGTTCCTCTAGGTTGGTCAGGTAAGATTTCCTCTAGTTAGGACCCACAAGAAACCTTCCTGACTACGATTTCGACTTTGAGGTTATGAAACCGGGGGAGTGTGCTTCTAAACTAAGTAACCTTTTCTGAGACTACGACCCTCCCTAACGCCCGTTCTCTCCTCTTCCCCTGCTGTCTCCTACTCTACCGACCTACCGTAGTGACTGAGTTACCTGTACTCAAACCCACTTGAGGCCCTCAACCACTACCTGTCCCTCCGGACCGCACGACGCTAAGTACCCCAGCGTTTCTCAGTCTGTACTGACTCAATGACTTGACTTGACTACTTTTCATAAGTGGTAACTAATAAAATAAGAAGATAGTTAAAAGGAAAGACCCTTACAGAGACTGTACCTAAAGTTCACAGGGTAATTGATCTTAGATTAAATACCGGTCGGTACTCTTAACCACAGTCGTTTTTGTAGAAACACTACATCCGAATTAAATACACTGAAATAACTCAATATTTCATATCTAATCTGGAGTTTCGTATTTAGACGGGTCATTATCCTATCGGTATTTCTTAACGACACAAGTATTTTCATTAATATAAGGGAAAGAAGAGTAAATATAATATATTTAATAAAATACGGTATCGTAGTGACTTATGTGTGTGTGATTTTACAACCCTATAAATTAGTCCTTGAGGGAAAGAACCGTTTGTATTAAGTCAGACTGAACGTCATCTCTCCGATCCCCTCACCACCCTTGTTGTCACCCACAACCCGGGACCCCGACTCGATCCGCCTACGAAACTATAACGTAGGAACGACCACTGGAAAGTCCTCGAGGTCGAAGGTACTTGAAGGACTGAAAATTAGACAAACGTGAACGGGAGAGTTCAGAGGTCCTTTTCTTACTCAAATAGTTAGTCGGTCGAGGTATTTCCAGTGCACAAAACCCTCCCCAACACATCCCTACCCGTCCACTTTCTATCCCAAAGAGTTCCGTCCAAGTTCCCATTGTCTTGTCTTACCACTAGAGTTTGGGTTCGGAGACCTGATCCTGGTGAAACCTCCCTAATTCTTTGAGTAGGTTTCGGTGTGTCTATTATTTATAGACGACGTACTTCATTACTCCCAATTTACGGTGGTATAATCACAGACCATGTGAATCACTACACCGAAATTATGACACGAGAAGCTTCCCGTGTCGAGACACCTTTGAACCGGTAGTAAACTACAATCGTTGTAGCTATCTGTTCCGTCACTTTGGTTGGTCAAACACTAGTTGTACTAATAGAGAACGGTTTAAAAGTGAAGTAAGGCACGGTCCATCTATGTGAATTCGTGTTTCTTAATCTCTACGATATTAAGCGATTACAGACGTTCGACAAGGTTCGGAAAGTCTTTTGAATTGCTAAAGGTCATAAGTGTTTAATTCATAGGACGAGACTACGGGTGCTAGACTTCTCAAAATAAAGACCCGTTATCTTCGGTCAACCACTAAACGTCCTGGTTACAGGTGGGCGACTAGTTACGTCCCCTTTGTCGAAACGGGTCCGTCGGACTCGACGAGCGGTTAGACTTCCGACCTACCCTTAGCACCAGGAAGTGTAAACCTGGCCGAGATCTAAAAATCCCGAAGTGAGAGAGGACCATGGGGTCACTCTCTTTCGATAAAACGAAGGTGTCATTCCCCACTTATTTCGTCTCTTTGTGTAAGGAAAAGAGTACGTGTCTACAGTTACAGCCATGCTTAGTACTTTCCCCTCACGGCTCTCGACCCCTGTAATTTCGGTACCCCAAGAGGTCGACCGTCGAGTCGTCGAGAAGAAACGACCCAGGACGCACCTCGGACACGTCACAATGTCGCCCCGGGGTGTCCCGTAGTAAGTAGTTTCGTTTCTGACGTCTGGAGGAAGAGGGACGACGCTCCGAGCGAGGGACGTCACCGGGGGTGGTAGGGTCCTTCTGGAGACACTTGTCGTCAACCGTGAAGAGAGACGATGGTTCAGAGTCCCAAGTCTGTTGAGTCGGTATGAGGTGTCTCCGGTGGAGACACCGACCTCCCCGACGTCAAGGGTCGAGTGCTGTGTCCAGAACGACTCCCAGGTCTCCGTCGAGACCTCGGAATGTCGAGGAAGTTCCCTGGTCCACGTCGGAGGATCCGTCGTTACATCCCAGTAGTTGTGTGGAGAAGGACGGTAAGGCGAGACGGGACTTCGGAGTGACTACACCAATTCTATAGGAAAGAGACAAGGAGGGGAATGGGGTGGGGACCCCCGAGGATTCCCTTAAACTTAAGACCGGGAGTCCATGAAACTGTCCAGTGACCCTCGTCACTTAAACTCCTCTACCTCTTGTTCAGTTGAGAAATAGTAAAAAGAACCGTCAGACGAACACACACACGACCTCTAATGTAGTCATGGCTCCCACTCTTTATCCTTCTGGTCTCGTTCTTCCCCTCGACCCTCCCAGGGACGACGACGACGATTCAACAAAGTCAGCACAGACTGAGACACACTGGGGTATCTACCGTCGGGTAGTCCGAGGGGGCAGGGACCCTAAGAGGTCCGTTCTTGTGACCTCACCCCACGGTAAAGGAAGAGGTTACGTACTTTCACTTTTTACTTTCACTTCAGTGAGACAGCACAGGCTGTGAAACGCTGGGGTACCTGACGTCGGATGGTCCGAGGAGGCAGGTACCCTAAAGGGTCCGTTCTCATGACCTCACCCCACGGTAACGGAAGAGGCCCTCCCAGGGATCCTATTACGAAAACTGACGTTCCTTATCTGGAGGACTTTTGTCTGATCTGTGTCAAATATATCATTTCCAAAAATAGGAGGGTATTATTCTTTAGGTCTTCTTCGACTAAACACCCTCAACCCTCCGACCGGGTCGTTGAGTCACCACAGACCTGTGAATCAACCACAAGGACAAGAAAAGACTTAGGTTTTCATTCTCATCCCACTTCGAAGTAGGAAATAGAGAGTCCCTCCCTTTAGAAAGATTTCTCTGAGAATCATATAAAGGAGATTTCAGAGACCTGACCAAGTCGTTGTTTGACCAAGTTTTAACCCTTTCATCATGTAGTTCCGACATATAACAGTGGGACGAATAAATTGAATATACGTCTTGTGTAGTACGCTTTACGGTCCGACCTTCTTCGAGTTCGACGTTAGTTCTGACGAGCCTCTTTATAGTTATTGGAGTCTATACGTCTACTGTGATGGGAATACCGTCTTTCACTTCTCCTTGATTTCTCAGAGAACTACTTGCGTTTTCTCCTCTCACTTTTTCGACCGAATTTTGAGTTGAGAGTTTTTTGTTTCTAGTACCGTAGTCTAGGGTAGTCAAGTCAAGTCAAGTCAACGAGTTAGTACAGACTGAGAAACGCTGGGGTACTTGACGTCATGTGGTCCGGAGGGACAGGTAGTGGTTGAGGACCTCAGGTGAGTTTGGGTACAGGTAACACAGCCACTACGGTAGGTTGGTAGAGTAGGAGACAGTAGGGGAAGAGGAGGACGGGAGTTAAAAAGGGTCGTAGTTCCAGAAAAGTTTACTCAGTCGAGAGGCGTAGTCCACCGGTTTTATAACCTCAAAGTCGAAGTTGTAGTCAGGGAGGTTACTTGTGAGTCCTGACTAGAGGAAATCCTACCTGACCAACCTAGAGGAACGTCAGGTTCCCTGAGAGTTCTCAGAATAGGTTGTGGTGTCAAGTTTTCGTAGTTAAGAAACTGTGAGTCGAAAGAAATATCAGGTTGAGAGTGTAGGTATGTACTGGTGACCTTTTTGGTATCGAAACTGATCTGCCTGGAAACAACCGTTTCATTACAGAGACGAAAAATTATACAATAGAATCCAACCAGTATTGAAAGGAAGGTTCCTCACTCGCAGAAAATTAAAGTACCGATGTCATTGGTAGACGTCACTAAAACCTCGGGTCTTTTTATTTCAGTCGGTGACAAAGGTGACAAAGGGGTAGATAAAGGGTACTTCACTACCCTGGTCTACGGTACTAGAATCAAAAGATATACAACACGAAATTTGGTTGAAAAAGTGAGAGAAGAAAGTGAAAGTAGTTCTCCGAGAAATCAAGAAGAGGTGAAAGACGGTATTCCGTTTAGGGTAGGTTAGGGTAGTGAAGTACCGTTTATCTACCCCTTTGACCTTTGTCACTCTCTAAAATAGAAGAACCCGAGGTTTTAGTGACGTCTACCACTGACGTCGGTACTTTACTTTTCTGCGAACGAGGAACCTCCTTTTCGATACAGGTTGGATCTGTCGTGTAATTTTTCATCTCTATAATGGAACGGTTGTTCCCAGGTATATCAGTTTCGATACCAAAAAGGTCATCAGTACATACCTACACTCACTTTCACTTTAAACGAGTCAGTGCGGACTGAGTAACGCTGGGGTACCTGATATGTCGGATACCTTAAGAGGTCCGGTCTTATGACCTCACCCATCAGTCAGAGGGAGAAGAGGTCCCCTAGAAGGGTTGCGTCCCTTGTTTGGGTCCAGAGGGTGTAAAGTCCACCTAAGAAATGTTCGACTCGGTGTTCCTACTCTAAACCTGGTATTTCTTCCGACTCGCGGTTTTTTTAACTACGAAAACTCGGCACAACAACATCTTCTGAGAACTCTTAGGGAACCTGACGTACCTCTAGTTTGGCCAGTTAGGATTTCCTTTAGTTAGGACTTATAAGTAACCTTCCTGACTTCGACTTCGAGGTTAAGAAGCCGGTGGACTACACTTCTCGACTGAGTAACCTTTTCTGGAACTACGACCCTTTCTGACTCCCGTCCTCCTCTTCCCCCTCTGTCTCCTACTCTACCAACCTACCGTAGTGACTGAGGTACCTGTACTCAAACTCGTTCGAGGTCCTCAACCACTACCTGTCCCTTCGGTCCGTACGACGTCAGGTGTCCCACCGTCTCTCAGTCTGTCCTGATTCGTTGACTTGTCGTTGTTGATGTGTCAGAGATCTGGTTTAATCCGAGATACTGACGGTCGCCTAGTTCTCACCGAATTTTCACTGAAAGACTGTATAAGTCGAAGTTAAATAGTAGCTAGGTCGGGGGTGATCTTTCCTTTATGTCATCCCCCACCAGTGACATCTTCACTGTGTGTCGTTACCATGACCTACGACAGTAAACACTTCAAACTCACTACCGTAGTATAAAAACGGGGAACCGGAGTTATACTAGATTCTTCTTTTACGAACGTTTACGAATAGACAGAAAGGAGGATAGGGGAGTAATCCCTGTTATACATAACTTAGTACGTCGTGTAGAGACACACACGTACATACTTTTACGGTACAGTCTACACCAAATATGTATACATGTTCTTAATCGAAATTAAAGTTCCTTCGTTGTTTTATCGTAGGTATTGATCACCATCTTATATTTACGAAAATAGGAAAACAACTCAGGCTCCTCAACCTGGACCCTAGACGATGATTAAATTTATGAAACCGTTTAACCATTGGTGTCACTACTCTTTGGGATCGTAGAGAAGGGTCAAGGAAAACGGTGATCCGTTCCTTAGGTCGAATTGCACCTCTTCTCAATTATAGTGTATCCAGTCTTCTACAAACTTTCTTTTATATCTTTATACATTTCGTATCTTTTATAAATATTCTACAATAACTGGTATGGTGACTCAATTTCTCTGGATTCCAATAGGGAACCTGCCGTTCCTCTAGGTTGGTCAGGTAGGATTTCCTTTAGTAACTTATAAGTGATCTTCCTGACTACGACTTCGACTTGACTACACTGCTTGACTGAGTAAACTTTTCTGGGACTACGACTCTTTCTAACTTCTCCCCTTCTCTTCCCCTGCTATCTCCTACTCTACCAACCTACCGTAGTGGTTGAGTTACCTGTACTCAAACTCATTTGATGTCCTCAACCACTACCTGTCCCTCCGGAACTCACGACGTCAGGTATCCCAGCGTTTCTCAGTCTGTGCTGACTCTCCGACTTCAGTTGACTTCCAATAGCATTCTTCCCCTTCCCTTGGATGAACCGTTGGTAAAATGTCTACTTGATTCACTTTGAGTAACCGTTATTCATAAAGCGATTCTCGATCATACAACTAGACCGACCAAGGTTCGTGATATAAAAATTAGTGTAGAGGGTTGTTTTTGAGTTTTGGAATTCTTAATTATCTCTAAAAGAATTTCAAAGACTTCACACCTCACTTACAAGATAAAATACATTTAATATAATCTTTTAATCTGGGTCGTTGTGGGCGGCAATAAAAATAAAAAAGTAAAAACGTACACTCTACGAACTACAAAGACTTCATACGTTTACTGTTCCGTAAAGCCCCGTTTAGATGTAGAGTCAGACGTATTACCGAATAACCTGATAAGTCAGTCCGAGTTCAGTGGTTTCGATGGAACCCTGTCTTTCATGAGCCGTAATGGGTGGTCTTTCCCCTACCCGAGTTTCCTACGAGTGAGTAGACTTTCCACGGTTAAAAGTGAACTATCTGGTCCGTATTTACGGGACCTATTATTATGGGTGGACGAGTACTGGTAGGTCTCAGGGTCAAACTCTCGAGAAGATAAACAGGGTTTAAAGGCTCTGAGTTTTATAAATCGACAGTGAGAAAACAAATAATAAAGACTTCGTTCTACGTATATCAACAATTGTTTTACACACTAAAAAGATACCTTTCAGTAGACCGACCCTTCCATTTTCGAAAAACCTTACCCACTGTGAGATAACGAACATTCACTTTTAAAGTGAAAGATCTTATTATCCCAACAAGATTCTTTCCAAGAGGATATCGTATATAAACTTAAGGTAACGAAACTTCGACTTCTATGATTTCGTCACTTCCGCTTTTTAATGGCATTTTCGTGTGTACATAGATCATGAATTTAACAGGACTCATAAGAGTTTTGTTTTAACAAATAGTGGTTCTATAATATTGGAGTAACACCTTTTCAAATCATACGTCTTTGTTCTTTTTATTTGAGTGGAAATTACCATAGTGAGAATCATTAATAAACCCTACAAAAAGAACATTAAAAAAAAAGAAAGATAAAAATGACAGTCCAAAAGGTTCTGGAGATTAAGGATACTATGTAAGAATGAATCTACGGTCCTAGTAATTTATTTTCTTATACATTTCAGACATTTCGAGATTTTCCATGATATTTACCTTACTGGAAATTTAAAAATAAAGATAAAATACAACCTCATATCAACTAAATGTTACAACATAATCAAAGTCTACACGTCGTTTCACCAAGTCAATATGTATATGTATATAGGTAAGAAAAAGTCTAAGAAAAGGGTACATCCAATAATATCTTATAGTTCAGCTCAAGGGACGTGATATGTCATCCGGGAACAACTAATAGATATTTACCTTACTGAAACTGACCTTAACACAACCCAAGGGTTCCAAGAGAGAGGTGGACCATATCTATCTGAAAACTTTTACGAAAAGGGTTTAGTTAATTGTATCAACCCATAATCGTACAGTCGTCCTGAGTAAAATTTTGAGTTTGGGACATCCTAGTGACTAGTATAACCACAAAGGTGTGATCCGGAGAAAGACGATGTGACTTGGTTCACCCAGGAGCCAGTCGTACAGTTGAGCTAGGTTCGCGTGTCCCAAAGCTCAGACATGACTACTGAGCTCAGACGTAACAAGGAAGACTTCGTGTGTGTCAAGGTAGTACAGTAAGCCAGGAAAGTGTCTGTGAGACTTGAGCCCTGACGACACTGGAAAAAGGTCTTCTCCTTGGACTCTGAGTCCCTCGTTCTGAACTTGTGAGTTACTTACGAGCCCCCGGTACAGAAACCTGGGGCTCCGTATCGGAAACGTTAACAATCCCCCCAAGAGTTGGTCTGGACTCCAGGAGTAAGAGCTTTAGGAACGTCGTCTCCACTCCACTCCTCCGTCATCCTCCACAGGACTTGAGTCACCCTCCGATCTGGTCTAGTAGAGACTACCCGGAAGTAGGAGACTTTCGGACATACAAGAGTGGGGAAGATTAATCAAGGCCATGCCCTACTATCCACTCGTGGCTTGTGAGCCGTTTGTTCTACAGGACGAGTATTTTGATCCCGGGTACACCCAGTCAAAGTCTCCTTCTATGACGTTGGAATATTCTCTAAGCTCAAACAAATCCAGAAAGGGACCACCCTTTTCACCATTTTTCAGGTGGACGTTACGTCCTCTAAACGTCCTCTGTGTCCAAGTCAGGGACCCAACCCTTCTAAGGGATCTCTTCCTTTACCGTTGTGTGAGGTCATAAGAACGGACCTGTTGGGGTACCTGTTTTTTCGGACCGTCCGATGTCAGGTACTCCAGCGTCTCAGCCTGTGTTGACTCGTACGGATGTCACGTTACCTTTTGTTAGTGAGGACCCCGAGGTTCCCGTTTCAGGTGTGGAAAGATGTTGGAGAGAACGAAGGACGAGTGGAGACGGTGGGGGGTTTACGAGTCCCGAAAGAGGGGGAGGAGGTGGTTACTCGGGAAAGGGACGGGGACATGAAGGACAGACATGAAGGTGCACGGACAAGGGGTCAGGACTGGGTAAACTGGTCAGTGTAGAAAAGGAAAGGGCACTTCGATAAATTCCCGATACAGGACAGACTCGAGGAAAGAGTCCTCCGAGACGTATCTAAAACGGGTAAGATGAGAATCTGCAGTCGTTCTCCCCACTCCTGTGTGTTTCGGTGTACCCGTTAAGACTTTAACAATATCCAACCTCTTTCTACCCCGCAGGGAACACCGAGTCGTCATTTTTTTTTTTTTTTTTAGACGGACGTTATGTCGTCTACGTCTAAGCTAGGGACCCAGCCCTTCTAAGGGACCTCCTCCCGTACCGTTGGGTGAGATCCTAATGACGGACCTATTAGGGTCCCTGTCTCCTCGGACCGTCCGATGTCCGGTACCCCAGTGTCTCAACCTGTGCTGACTTCGTCGACTCGAACGTGCGTCCGTCCTCTTTCTATTTTAGACTTTTAGGGGTGTGCAATTTTGAATATACAGGAGAGTGTGTTTCCTTCCATAACAGAGGTGTTAGATACAGGACATTCTTGACAGATCACGGGGACTCACGGACGCCGTGGAGTCTCGACGGTTGGACGGTAGTAATCGTGTCGTCCCTGGAAGGCTTGTCCGACGGAGACGTCACTGTTATGGTCACCTCTCCTTACCCCCACTCCACGGGTGCACCTACCTTGCCTTCACCGAAAAGTGGGACTCCGACCGGAGACGTCGAGTTACCTACCATCGTGACTACTCTGGAACTACACTCCTTCTGTTGGTGCACACGTCTCTCCGACGGAGACATAGGTGTCCCTGGCTCTACCTGAGATTCACGAGTCGAGGGCATCACCGCACTCACCCGAACCTTTCAGAAGTAATTGGCTCCGTAATTCCATTACCTTTTTATTACTGTGTGCGTCCTGATGACGATAGTAATATTACGTCCTTAATTTAGTCTTGTAGAAAAAAGGAGTGGGGGGAGACGCATCAAGTCTCTTCCGAGAAATTCGAGAGAGAGTCTACCTCCTTACAAATTTCTGAAGATATTGAACATCAAGTAATAGACACGACACGACCCGAGTCAGTACAGACTGAGAAACGTTGGGCGGACCTGGGGCGGTCCGAGGAGCCAGGTACCCTAAAAGGTCCGTTCTTATGACCTCACCCAACGGTAAAGGAAGAGGTCCCTTAGAAGAACGTAGAGAACGTAACCGTCCTCCTAAGAAATGATGACGTGGAAGACCCTTCGGGGCCCAGTAACAGATGGTTTCGAATTCTTAAAATTTACACACCGTTCTAGCGAATCGAAGGAAGAGACGGGACAAAGACGGGTGGAGGTAGTGGTGACTATCTCACGGACCCTCAGAAACCGTTCTACTTATTTTTTTACCTTTTGAACAAAACCACCTCCACCCCACCCGGCTTATTTTCGTGTAATCTTAATTGGTCCATCCAAGGAAACAAAAGATTCTCGAGGTCAGACTTTTTAGCTTTCCTCAGATTCCAAGGGTGTCGATTCACGGACGGTGGAGGAGACGTCTTACCTCGGAACCCACTACGAGTCTGGGACCCTTGAGTTGAATGTCTAGACCCTAAACGTTGGTCCTGTGGATCCACTCTTTTCTCGGACCTTTCTTTCCTTACCGGTCCCCGAACGGTCCAACTTCACTGACGTGACGGGAAACCTGCGACTCACCGATCGATCGGTTTACATTCCACTGTCGAGTCCTTCACCCACGTGGATCGCGGGGAACAACAACAAGTCAGCGAGTCAGCACAGGCTGAGAAACTCTGGGATACCTGACGTACGTGGTCCGAAGGGACAGGAAGTGGAAGATGGTCTCAAACGAGCTTGAGTGCAGGTAACTCAGTCACTACGGTAGGTTGGTGCAGTAGGAGACGACGGGGGAGGAGGAGCGTGGGGGTTAGAAAGGGTAGTCGTCCCTGAAAAGGTTACTCAACCGAGAAGTGTAGTCGGATTTGTCGTAATATTGATTCGTACAATGTTCGTGAGCCAACTCATTTCAAAATGAGGTAGTTATTACAATTTGGTCCTCTCGCTATCAGATTCCCCGTTCCCTCTACCCTAATTAAACACACATACGGTACAGCACATCGACGTCATACAACCAAGGGACTGGTCCCAAACTTATGAGTGGGGGACGTCACCTTTAGGTCTCAGAATTGATGACCTGGTGATCCCTTCAGGGTCCTAATTATAAACTTGTCAGTGTAACAACCATCACTAGGTAAAAACGAGATCGTTTTTTCTGAGACTGATACTTTCACAATCAGTGAGTCAGCACAGGTTGAGAAACACTGGGGTACCTGACATCGGATGGTCCGAGGAGACAGGTACCTTAAGAAGTCCGTTCTTATGACCTTACCCATCGGTAACGAAAGAGGTCCCCTAGAAAGGCTGGGTCCTTAACTTGAGCCCAGAGGACGTAACGTCCGTCTAAGAAAAGACAGACTCGGCGTTCAGGTCGGGGTTTAGAAACTATTGTCGAGACCGAGAGGTGATCAACTGAAAAACTGGAGAACGTCGAAGTTGACATAGGAGGAGACCCTTTCTATTACAAATACGGAATTGGGGACCATGGAAACTTAGTCTAAATAAACTTTTGTCCCAGTAATGTCTATATTAGTTCTATTCTACTCTAGTATGTTCTAACTTCAACCGGGATTTAGGTCCGACCACAGGAATATTCCTCTCCCTCTAAACCTCAGTCCTTGTGTGTGTCTCTGTTTCCGGTACACTACTACCTCCGTTTCTGACCTCGCTACGTTCGGTTCCCAACGACCGGTAGTGATTCTCGATACTTCTCCGGTCCCTCCTAGGAAGAGATCTCCTAAGTCTCCCTCGTGTCGGGACGACTGTGGAACTAAAGTCTGAAGACTGGCGAAGTCGACAATCTCTTATTTAAAAACAACACAATTCGGTTCGTCAACCACCACTAAACAATACCGTTGCGGTCCTGTGACTATGTACTGGAATTCCTTCGTCGAATTGAGAAGACCAGAGGACGGAGTTCGGACATAATCCTCCCGAGGGAGAAGAGACGTAGGAGTCTCGAGGGACACACTTGAAGGGGGTTTCAGTGTACGTCGTAAGTCGTCCGAAAGACAAGAATACACAAGTCAAAGGAAAGATCTTAGTCAGTTATCAAGAGACTAACAACCCGATTAGACAACTAAAGTAAATAAAGAGACAGGGACACCGGTAGGGTTATGGTCCTTGTGTCATCTACCAACCGTTTACAAACCCCCACACATATTGATAACTATCGTTGCGTATTCTCATCAAACATTACTGTCATTGTCTTGTGTGGAGTGATTACTAACAATGTTCTTTCCAATTTTGTCCTGTGACCCGATAATTAATCGGAACCCACCTCCGATTTTGTTTCTCCTTTTTCTCCCGTCGTTCGTCACTCAACAACCTTACACATATCTCCAACAAGTCCGACTTCTGAGATCTCGACTATGTCTCGTAGGAGACACTAGTGTCTCTTCGGCGGTTCACAATTGTCGAACCGGTCAAAATGGAGGTGCTTCACTGTGCACAGTCCTCAGAAGTGTGTGATAAGTGGAGGAGTCCGGAAACAGAGTGGTTGGGTGAGTACCTAGAATCCTTTTACAGGACACCTGTGACCACTAATCTCTTGGAAGTAGGGTTCTCATTGAGAAAAGGTCGAGACGGTGTGTGGTCAAAATGACTTGTGTCTCGTTACTTTTCTATACAACCTTTCTTTTATCTTTTGATACCCTACTCTGTTCAGTTCCAGATCAGTTCTGAGAACCTATCATATTTTGTCAGGATCTTCCATCTTTCACCAGGTAGAACTTATCTAATATAATAGATCAATAACAAACACGTCCTTCTACACACACACATCCTTTATGTCTCTAATTCCTACTCCATGATACACGGTTCGGAAAGAGGAAATTGAGAACGTAACCATCTATATAAAGGAGTAAAGTAAAATGTTGTCATCCCTCTCTTAAATACGTGTCTTATATAAGAGAATTGATACAATTAAGTTGGACCAAAGACTGGCGGGGGGGGGTTTTTTTTTCACACAAAATCAAGGACCCTATTCTTATATAAACTAGAAACGGGAGTCAAGGACCGTGTCTCGATTTTAAGAACCTAAAGGACTCACAATTCCCACTCTCCTCTCAGAATGAGGATTATTCGGGGAAATTTGGTATGGACTCCCAAAGAGTCCACCACGATCACTATTTCCTGGGAGGACGGTTACGTCCTCTGTATTCTCTGTACCCAAGTTAGGTCCCCACCCCTCCTAGGGACCCTCCTCCCGTACCGTCGGGTGAGGTCATAAGAACGGACCTCTTAGGGCACCAGTCTCCTCGGACTGTCCGATATCAGGTATCCCAGCGTTTCTTAGTCTAAGTTGACTTCGCTGAATCGTACGTGTGCGCGTGTGTGCGTTTTTGTGGACTCGAATCTTATTACTCCACTTAAAAAAACTTCCAAATAACTTTCCAAATAACTTTTATGATGCCACGTCGTCTCATTAAGGTTACCGAGGCGGACCACAAGACTTTAGGTAGGGTCGACATCCGGCTCACTGGACGTCCAACAAGTGTGACGGTGCAGGTTCTCGAAGTCGAAAAAGGGTCACAGTCCAGACTCACACCCTGATTAAGTTTCATGGACGACGTTGGTCACTATGGCACCCCTACCTTATCCTTAGAATCTTAAGAGTCTTCGCACCAGTTGTAAACTTTTATCCCTAAATACGGGCGACGGAGACGGAAAAGTGATGGGTGAGTGAGGGGTCGAAGAAAACAAGACAGAACCTAAAGACTTAATAAGATGACTTAATGAGGGATCTGTAGTGTGTACTGGAGGAGATGTAGGTTGTCTTGTTGAAAATACAGACCATGATTATGTTCAAAATGATAATAGTAACACTAAAAGAACAGCAAGGACTCTTCCTGTTGTGGAGGAGGAAGGGAGGAAGAGGAGGAGAAGGAGGAGTAGACAGGAGGAGATATCGATTTCGTAGGACCCCGGAGGGTGGCGGGTGGGTCCCGAAGGATGGAGGTGACGAGCCGGAGTGTAAGGTACGGTCCGGAGGTCGGGATTCGGGATTCGGAAGAGGGCCATCTACTCTATTCTTTCAAGGGGTCACTCCGTTTATCGTCAAGGTCTCATCCTTTACGTCTTCCGTCCTTTCCTATTTTGGAGGTTCGACTCTACGGTCTTCGTGGTAGTCTCTTTCAGACCTTGGGGTCCCTGATATTTCTCGTACCCTCACGGGACGACCTATCCCACGACCCCTATTTTGGTAGTGTGTCTAGTCGTCCTTTGTCTCCTGGTGTAGAACTCCACCCCGGAGAGGTTCCCCTGTTCTCCATAGGAACTTTCTCTATTTGTCCCCCGGAGCCTTCATTACTGCTGGGTAAGGACACGGACGGAGACAGAACTCTTCAAAAGAGACCCAAACTCAGAGGATCGAGTCCAAAGATTCCGGGTCACGACCTTCCTCCCACGAAGTGACCGGGTCGGGACCGGACCTGGAGCGTCTACCGTGGGTACTCGTCGGAGGAGATAGGACTTGTGCAGAAAGACGTTCTCCCGTCCCACCCGACCGTCGACCGAGGAGACGGTCAAGGAAGGTCGAGACATGGACACAGAATTTCTAAGAGTACCTCAGAACAAGAAACTAGTCTGAACGAAAAAGAGAAGACTTCGACATGATCGAGTCAAAATCTTAAAATCGGGGTTGACACATCCTGTGACTCGTGGTTCATTATGTCCCTGAGGACATAATGAAAGAGAGTGACTTTCTACTTCTCTGGGTCGTTCCTTCCTTGTCTAAGACCTCGATTGGGTCCTTTATTTTAAGTTTGTTCCCGGGTACTAAATGACGTGTTTAAGGTATGGCTCTTTGAGTCCGAACCCGTAGGGTCCACCAGGTCACCAATTCTTAGGTGGAACGTTACGTTTCCTGTGGTCAAGCTAGGGACCAGACCCTTCTAGGGTGTACGACACCCCGTTCACTCACGTACGTAGTGTTGATTACTCGGGTGTAAGATCTCGGACACGAGTCGTTCTCCCCTTCGGTGGCGTTACTCTTCGGGTAAGTGGTGTTGATCTCTCTTCGGGGACAAGTGACGTTGATCTCTTTCGAGCGTACGTCGTCGCTCCTGGGTCGTGTCTGTTTTTCTATATTAAAAAAAAATTTCTTGAGTCAGAGGACGGTTCGGTACTAAGACAGGGTTTGAGGTCTTCTCGGGTCGAGACCATGAGCTTACTCCGTGTTTTTCGTAATAACTTACGTCTTTAAGTCCTGAGAACACATAACGTATACCAAACATTACCACCCCCTACCAGTCAAACACAAGTTTATATAAGTAGAGGTTTGAGAGACCCTACTGACTTTCTCGAGTCACCCCTCGACTCAACTCAGTTTGAGTCTAATCTTAAGGGTAAGAACAAGGTACTGGAGGAAGGTAGATTAACACGGTAGAACCCTGTAAGAGGTTTAAAAGATTTGGTTATAAAAAAATTAACGTTTTACCCCACTAAGAGTGGAGTGTCTCTAGAATCCCTCTAAACTATATTATTATAATACACTACTATGTTACGATATATGACGTTTGGATCCTCCGTGACTTGTCGGTCCGGGCAAGACATGTCGACGTGTCCAACATGGGACACCGTGGTTCCCACGGGGAATGTGTCAAAAGTGTAGTGGTAAACGATGTCGGAACGGGGGTCTATAATCAACGGAAGTAGAGGAAAGGAGATTTAGTCTCATTTCTAACTCACTTTTCTAATGTCTCTTCTCGGTCCCGTTGAAATATTGATTTGTTGGTCTTCTCTACATTATTTCGTTATTCACTATAAGATAACTAGGGAAATGAACTGTTTTCCCTCAGGTAAGTAAGTAGTCGGGTTACAAACTTACAGTGAGTGATTCACGATCCGTACGATCTGGGTGTCATCCCCAAAGCCAGAGTAAAGAAAAAAAAAAAAAAAAAGCCAGAACAAAGACATTTCGAAAAAAGTATGAAGGAGGGACGTGGGGTGGTGTCTTACTTTCGTTTTTACTAAAGGTACGTTCTGGTACAATAACCGAGGTACTCCCCAGAGAAGGGTTTGAGTCAGAAGTAGAGAAGGGACTAGAGTGTGGTTCGGGGGATGACACACGGGTCGGACAGTCACGAGTCCCTCGTCCGGAAACCACGAACAGTTATTCTCTCTAAACCCCCAGTGACTTTATAAGTCTCGATATCTTAGACCCGCGGTCCTTTCGGACGTCTTAAGGTGTGTCGAAACTGAAAGGTAGACAGAGATTACTCGGACCGGTAGACGTAAATGAGTACAAAGAAGGATTCCGACAGTTCTCTACGAATGTCAGTCCTGAAAGGTAAACCTGTAATCAGTTTACACACTCTCGACTTTTATTTATTATATAAAACCTTCGTCCGAGGAGAAGTGACTCTCTATTTCATCCTTTAAAGATGAATCGGGACGTGAAACCCGTACCTTTTTTATATCCGTTAATAAAAAGAAGATAAAATATGTACGAAAAGTTATAGTATATATATAACGAAAGAGAAACAGAGTTCACGTTGTGTGAATATTCTAGTGATTAAGAATGGTAATTATTAGTCTGGAAATCAAAAAGTAAAGATGATTAAAAAAGTTTTTAAATAAAATAACTCTAAATCAACTAAATATCTCGAAGGGTCCACCGCGATCACCATTTCTTAGGTACGGTCACGTCTTCTGAGTTCTCTGTGTCCAACCTAGGGACCCAGTCCTTCTAGGGGACCTCCTCCTTTACCGTTGGGTGAGGTCATAAGAACGGACCTCTTAAGGCACCTGTCTCCTCGGACCGTCCGCCAACTAAATATTATAACATAATTAAAGGTGACCTCTCGATTCACTAATTCTATATATTTACATTTATATAAGAAAAAATGTAAGAAAAGGTAATCCCAAATAGTGTCGTATGGTTGATACCAAGGGACCCGACATGTCCTCCTGGAACAAATAGGTCGGATATGTATCATCAAACGTGGAAGATCAGGGTTTGAGGGTTAGGTAGGGAGAGGCTCCGGGAGAAAGGGAACCGTTGGTACTCAGAGAAGAGACATAGACACTCAGACAAAGACGAATCAGACGTTCAAGTAACCACGACGCAAAATCTCAGGTGTATATTTGCCATAGTATACCACAAACAGAAAGAGACGGACTGACTGAGGTGAATCACACTATTAGGGATCTAGGTAGGTAACACCACGTTTACCACAAGAAAAAGAAAAAGTGCCAACTCATCAAAAAGAACATATATACCTGGTGTAGAAATAGGTAAGTAGACAGTTGTCTGTAAATCTAACAAAGGTGATTAAAGGCATATTGTTAAAATTTTACGGCAATTAACGTAGTTATGTGTCTCTATGTCTTTCTGTAGTGAGTGTGGGTGGACCTCGAACCGTCCGTCACGGTGGTACGACTCAGGATGGGTTATTAAGTAGTGTTTGAGTGCACTACCTTATAATGTGTCGGTGATTCATTCTACTTCCCTACCTTATAATGTGCCGGTGATTCATTCTACTTCCCTACCTTATAATGTGCCGGTGATTCATTCTACTTCACATACGTACGTAAATACGTGTTTTTGTACATGTTGTGTGAATTTATTTTTCGTCCGATACGACGACGACGACGACGACGACGATTCAGTGAAGTCAGCACAGGCTCAGACACGCTGGGGTATCTGCCTTCGGGTGGTCCGAGAGGGTAAGGACCCTAAGAGGTCCGTTCTTGTTACCTTACCCAACGGTAAAGGAAGAGATTACGTACTTCGACTTTTCGCTTTCCCTTGAGTGAGTCAGGACAGACTGACGCTGGGGTACCTGACGTCGGATGAGCCGAGGAGGCAGGTACCCTAAAAGATCCGTTCACATGACCTCACCCCACGGTAATTTATTTTTCGGCCGATATTTTATCATATATTTTATTTCAGAGTGAATTAACATATAACAACAAATCCTACATTTGTGGATTATAAATGACTTGTGAATGTTCCATGGTCCTTGATTAAATTTTAAAATGAGTACAATAGAGTAAACTAGGAGGATCTTATGACGTTTCTTCTATGACAAAAATAGTGTTAATATATCCACTCTTTTAACTTAGTTTCAAATTCACTTAAGAGGTCTAGTGTCTTAGACATTCACTACTCGAGAATGAGGCCTGGGGATACGAGAATCGATGGTCCGATATATCTATATATTTGGAGGACTTTCAAATTCCGTTCTAATTATCACCAATAAATAACTTTACCCAGTAAAAGAAAAAATTCGAATAGACAAAATATATGTTACACACACACAGACACACACTGATAATTTTAGATATTTTTAGATATTTGGTATATATACCTATATCTCTTTTAAAATGTACATATATATACATATATAAACACTTCACTGATAGAATGTAACCTTTTTATTATTGTTAATCCTTTTTATTATGTCAGACTCTTTCCTTAAAATATTTAGAAATAAAGACAGATAACTCAAGATCTACGTAAAGTCCCAGTGAAACATCGTGACATAAAGTAGACGGATATTAGAAAAATTTATGAGGTTTCGGATTGACAAATCAACGAATTACTTTCTCTAAGGGAGACTCTAAGAGATTGTTCAATTATTACGGAAAGTTTTTCTCGACTCATTGGTCAATTCACCTTAATGTTTCCGTACTGGTAAACGGTAATATTCAGTTAAGACTATAAAAGACTGAAGCATTAACCGGTACGAAAAAGGCTGAGACCCCATTTGCTTGTAGAGTGTGAAGAGTCAAACAGTCGTGTTTTCTTTTAGCAACATTTCGAAGCGTAGGACTATACATAAAGTAACACTCTCCGACCTTTTGTATGGGAAAGTTTACGACTTGTCTGTAAAAATGTTTTCCAGTACGATTGGTAACCTTTTAATCGACCACATATATTGAGATAAGTAGAATCGTCAAGTTAATTAGAATGTCAAAATCCCATACACTCACTCCACCTTCCCTCGTTTTAGTTATACTACGGATCTCATGTTAGAGACTTAAACTTCGTCGCGACCGAAGACTTCTAGTCTCCTTTTACTAAGCACTTACATGGTCGTGACACCGAAATGTCTTACAATAGTAGTCACCCAGACAAGTACCGGTAATGGATTATCGATCAGTAGTAGAGACACACTCGAATCCCGAATCTAGGGCCCCAGACCGTAGTAGGAACCCGTCCGATGTGAACCTCTGTCTCGAGAGTAAGAAACCAGGTATCGAAATCGAGTAAATAGAAATTCCAAATAACGGTCTCTATATCCTGGTGACACATCAAAATTCTCCTAAACCCCCGTACTTTTATTCCAAGAGTCCTAATGACGAGAAACAGTGTCGTTAACGGAAGATTTACGACCTCCTCTACACCCATGGTCGACCCCGGGGGTTAGTTCTTCGGACGGGTTATTATTATCGACGTGAATATGAAGGTAGCATCTTCAGTAGTGTCGGACGGACCATAATCGACACACATCAACACCTAGTGTCGAAATTATTGTCATTATTCTCACCGATATTACTAAAGGACGATGCACGGTGTACAATCATTCGAGAAATGTATACGACGAAGTAATTAAAGTAGAGTAGTGGACTACTATGTGAGGGGGAATAATAGGGGTAAACAAGAACTCTTGTACCCCCGAGACTGTCCGTTTCAGTGAACGGGTTCCAATGGTTTCGACGACGTCTTCTCGTCTCAGCTCTGAGTATTGGTGTAGATGGGTTTGGGTTTCGGGACCCACAGTCTAAAGAAACGGTACAACACAGACGTCTCGGGGGCCCACGCCACACGACGTCGTGTCGACCACCGTCCCCCAGTACACCAGTCACCCTCTTCTTCCCCAGTAGTATCGTCGTTTGGACCCTTCAAATAAAGGTCAAATAACAGGGTATGGAGGTTGAGGATACTTGGGTTATGTCAAGGCCCCTCTTCAATCCCTGACTGTCAATGAGAATTGGTATTCTCTTTTCAAGACGACGGGAGACATCCTCTCCTTATCGTTTTATCCCTCTATCTAATTCTACACACACACACGATTCAACGAAGTCAGACTGAGAAACGTCGGGATACCTGACATCAGACGGTCCGAGGAAACAGGTACCCTAAGAGGTTCGTTCTTATAACCTCACCCAACGGTAGAAGGGCTGGGGCGTCCTAGCTTGGACACAGAGGATGTGAAAGACGTAACCTTCCACCCAAGAAATGGTGATCGTGGGGGACCCAATTCTGTGGTACAACAACAAATCAACGATTTAACACAGTAGCACAGGCTGAGGAAACACTGGGGTATCTGACAGTGGGTAGTTCGAGGAGATAGGTGCTCTAAAGGGACCGTTCTTATGACCTCACCCAACGGTAAAGGAAGAGGTCCCCTAGAAGAGTCTGGTCCCTAGTTTGGGTGTAGAGGACGTAACTGTCCATATAAGAAATAGTGACTCGGTGGTCCCTTCAGGTTCTATGGCACACGAAGGTAATTTTACGTTGATAGTTTGCACTACTAGAATTCGTTACCAAATCGTTGTACTGACAGTTCTTGGTACTCCTCGGTTCTAAAAAGAGGGGAATATTTAATTGTTCAGAGGTAGAAAATTACCAACAACGGTCTTCTATATATGGGGACCCAGTCTCTGTTCCCTGAAATAATGAGGGTCGTTATCGTTATCGGTCTTATAGTCCTAAACAAAAGGACGGTTGAAGGACTCGGGACTATGGGTTTCCCACTGTATTTCTCGTCTCCACTATAGACGTGGCATTAGTTGTCACCCGACGTAAAAGGCTCCTCTTACGACTCGAATCCTTTGGGGACGAGAAACGAGGTCCCTCTCCTTGGTGGAGATAGGAGCTTCGAACATTCGTTTGGACTTAAAACGAGACTCCTCTCTGTAGTAGAGACAGGAGGTTCCAACAAACTACATATTTACGGGAACTTTTTTAATAGACCCTGCTTTCTCGTTTCACGGGGGGACAAGGGTTCTACTCGTCCTTGCACTCTCTAAGTACCCCTTAATAAAGGGTCGCTACTTTTGTGACTGTTATATAACAAATCCTCCTTCAGTCTCTCGTCGTATTGGAGTGAAAACATTTTACAAATTTAAACACATATATCCATACGTCTTTTCATACCTTCTTTTAAGTAGGTCTATAGTTACCTTCTAAAAACAAAAAAAACAATCAATATTTAAGTTTAAAAAGATTACTTGTACCTAATGAACACTTTATTTTTTTTTAAATTTACAATTTTCCACCGAGGGTTTACAGTTAAATTATTGACTCCCTCGGGGATCGGACAGGGCCGAGTAAAGGTAAACCCGTATATTTTGTATTACAAATTAGTACAGAATCCCCTCTATTCATGTGTGAATTATAAAAATGTTTTCTGGACGGACAACTGTCGTGTCGACCCCTCAACAACTGTTCGCGTATTGAGGAGTTTGTTACGTTTAGTGCAGGCATAGTCTCGACGGACTCTTAAGAACAAAAGGCCCTACGGTACAATGAAGGACGGACGGACTCTCTCATCGTTCATATTACATTCACATAATTTCCTGAAAGAGAGAAAATGGGTAAAAACGGTTTATACCCCCTTTACAAATTTCACAAAAAGTATAAATGTAACCGAAGTACTTAGATTTATCTAAAGAGGTTTCATTCGAAAGGAAAAGGACGTACATAAACGAGACATACTAACATTCACAACACTTACGAAATATCATTGGCAATACCAAAAGGAGTAAAAAAATACGAATCAGGTGTGACGTTTGAAGCCAAACCAAATTACCAAACCTGTGTGTGTGTATGTGTGTACATGTATGTGTCTCAAAGAGTATAAATTTGTCCTTATTATTAATAGGATGTTTCTCACCCATCCTACGTTTTTTTTCTCTATTTTAAGAGACCGTGTTACAGACCGTGTATTAACAGTGTGTTAAGGTTTAAAAGATGTCGATGATTTATCATAAAGTATTGACTGTCTTTTATATACGTTTGAAAATAAAATTTAAAAAAAGTTAATAAGGTGTTAACTGTTAAGTTACTTACCCAGACACATATACACAGGGTCAACAACGACAAGTCAATGATTCGACATAGGTTGAGAAACACTGGGGTACCTGACGTCGTGTGACCCGAAGGGACAGGAAGTGATAGAGGGTCCCAAACGAGTTTGAGTACAGGTTACATGTATACATATATGTGTGTGTACATATAACAAACTTTCGTATTTTTCATATAAAAGATCATCGAAGTAAATTCTCGATGGTTTGAGAAATAGAATTCTTTTCTCTAGTCGAAAATTATACGTAAAGTCGAATACTACTCATGGACGCATTTAACTAGTAAGCAAAAAATTTGACTAAAGGACCCTAGTTCGTCGTGAATTAATTGAATGAGGTAGAGTCTTTTCGTAGTCTTCTCTGTCACACAAATAGTAAAAGGACCCCGAGAGAGTGTCAAAACAATTCTATAAACCACCGTTTATAGTCTTTGACTGAAACTTAATCGATTTCATGTCCCACCCTAAATGAACTTCTGTGACTCCATCATTGGAGACTTTAGTTTCTTCTCCGGTTCGCTGTATCTCCAGTCCTCCCTCCTCTTTTCCTCCTGAGAGAGTTTGGGGTCAAACACCCGAAGGGTCGACCTCGGAGCAGTAGGAGTAGTGAGTCGAGAGAAAGGGTACACTCGACAAAGAGTCAAAGTCAAGAATTCTCTCTCCTCGACTCACCAGGCCGCACCCAGTCCACAGGTACGGACGAGGTAGTAGAGACTGGTCCTTTCGTCCCAGAGTAGTATCTTGGTACCCCCGACCCCCAGGGTCACACACACATGCACAAAAACACATCCACACGAATCCACACTCACGGGTCCCACGACACTACGTCCGCCACCAAGAGTCCCTAGACACTGACCTGACTGCAGGGATTTACAGAAGAGGTGTGTGTGTCAAAAACGAGATCTCCCCATCTTTGAAGGGAAGGAGGATATTGAATCGTTTTAACAAGGATCCAGTGGAGAGGAGAGACCTAGAACCATAGGATTCTCCCTTCAACGTATCCACTATGGATTCGTGGGAAACTCAAAATTGGTTCGTGTGGGTGTTATCAAGTAGGTCATGGACCCCTCAGACAGAGTCACCTTTTAAGTCGACAAGTCCCACCCACTGTCCAAGGTGAACCTTTATGGATGACGGGAAACATTTCCCTACTCGTTCTTACTTAGTACAAAGTTTATCTATAAGAAAATTTTCCTATTGGAAATTTAACAAAGGTACAGGATCGATAACATTTATCACGACGTTACTTGTGACCCACCGTACACGAAAAGACTTGATACCAAAAGAGTCCCATATACGGGTTATCAGCCTAACGACCTAGTCGATCACCTTCAACGACGAATCGTGTCCCCGAGTTGAGTCGTGAGGCACTACTGGATCTATCTCCCACTCTACCCCCACCCCTGCCTCCCTCCCTCCGAGTCCTCCCTCCTCTATGCACATATCCATACCGACTAAGTGAAGGAACATGTCATCTTTGATTATGTTGTAACATTTCGTTGGTATGGGATCGTTTTTTATTATTATCATGAAGGGACCACCATGTCACCTATTTTTAGACGGACGGGTACGTCCCCTGTGTCCAAACTAGGGACCAGGTCCTTCTAAGGTGGACGGCACCTCGTTGATTCGGGTACGTGGTGTTAACGACTTCGGGAGTGTGGGATCGTGGTCACTCGGTGTCGTTCTTTTCCTCGGGCATCTGGTATCGTTTCTCATCGGGGACGAACGGCGTTGATCTCTTTCGGATGCACGTCGTTACTTCTAAGTCGTGTCGGTTTTAATTTCAATTGATTAATTTTTTACTATCGTCTTCTTATTAGACGACATCACACGGACACTAACGGACGTACAGACATGGTCGAGTAGAAACGACATCAGGTGAAGGGACGTTAATTAGTTGGGACCGAACGTTACCCGACCTTCCTCTACTCACTCTGAATCGGTGACCGGTCCTCAGTCCCTGGGTCCATAACTAGGACACAGACGGAAATAATGGCTACCTCTGAACCCATGTATCATAGTTGACAGTCCTGAAACTAAAGGAGTAGAAATTTGATCCTAGGTTTAGGGGTAGAAAAGTTCCTCGACCCTCTTCCGTCTACCTTATTATGTACACCTGTATGAAACCTGTAGTATTTCAAGAGACGTTTACAATTTATATAAGAGGTAAATTTTTAGACGGATGGTACGGAGAACCCACACAATTTGGTGTACGTAGACACGAAGATTAGTTGGTCTCTGGGGTGAAAGAGACCCGGTACACCGTCTCCTTGTTTTAGACACCAATAAAAGAAACTTGATGAGAAAGTAAAACCTTTGACGCTGTAGAAGTCTCTTTTATTTATAAGACACTATAAGTGTCGACATGGGGACACTCTCATTAATTCTCTTAGAGTCTCCGTTTCAATATATATTTTATAGGGGTCCTCTCAGTAAAAAGGTGACTTGATAAGGTATTTCTACTCTTAGTGAGGAGTATGAGGGTGGACGGGGTTAGAGCAAGGGAGTCTGTGTTTTATGAACATCATAATAACTCCAATGATGAACATAAAACGATGTTTATACTTATAATGAATCAAAAGATCCGAGAATTCTAAATTATAAATATGTATATCCCAGTTGGAAAGACTACCGAGTCACCCCTTTCTTAGACGGACGTCACGTCCTCTGTGTCCTCTGTGCTCAAGGTAGGGATCCAGTCCTTCTAAGGGCACCTCTTTGTTTACCGTTCGGTGAGGTCACAAGAACGGACCTTTTATGATAGCAGTCTCCTCGGACCGCCCTCGGGGTCAAGTACCCCAGCTTTTGTCAGCCTGTTTTGAATCGTTGACTTACACGTGTTCATATCCCAGTGGTGTTTATTAAATTATGGTAAGTCCTTTCCATTTAAACAAAAGGGCGTTTTTCATCGGAATTTGTATTTTCTCGGAAGGGTCAGGTACCCCAACGTTTGTCGTCCTATGCTGACTCGCTGACTTGCTGTTGTTGAGACTTCTCTCAAGTATGGAGAACTGAGAGTTTCCTTTGATTGTAAAGACTGGTACCTGAACTTCATGTAGGAACACACTACTTGGGTAGACAGGACCTGGTCGGGTAGAGTATCCCTCACACTTACTAGTGCGTTTAACAAAGTGTTCGGAGTGACAGACCGTGGACTTTAAGGTTTCTGTTCTAGTAACCGTAGTAACTGTCGACGTCTCCCCAATTCCTCCTAATCTTTCCCGTAAACACCCTGAAGGGACCACTAGGTCACCAATTCTTAGGTGGAACGTTACTTCTCCTGTGTCCAAGCTAGAGACTAGTCTCTTGACTCTAAGGTGTACACCACCTCGTTGATTCGGACGTGTAGTGTTGGTGACTTTAGGCCCACGAGACCTCGGGCACTCAGTGTCGATCTCTCAGGTACTCAGTTTTGTCTTCTAGGATGCGTGGGGTCGATTTCGGGTTGTGTCTAGTTATTTATTTTATTAATTTTTATATTTTCTATATAGAAAAATTTTTTCCGTAAACAAATATCTCCTCCACCGGCAGTCACTAAAGTTACTGTAGACAGGTGTAACCAACTTATTGTCCCGTGTCTTCGGTCTTACGTTCCTGAAGCCCGACCAACCCTACGACTCGTTCACCTCCGTCTCCATGGGCGAACGAACTATCTGTGTAATCGTTACTTTCCTTCCTCTTATTATGTTCTTCCGGAGTTCCCTCCACTCCATAAATAAAAGGATCAATGAAGGTCGGTTTTGTACAGGAACAAAGTTCCATTTCCTCTTCCTCTATTACTCTAGGTGGTCGACATTCGACACGTTGGAACCTGTTTCAATGGACTAAAAAGACTCGGATTTTAAGACGAAGGTATTTCATCCATATTACTATGACGTATAACTATGATTTACAAAGTAACCACTACGCTATTAAGTACTTATGAATCGAAATGTAATATATACCGTGGGAAATTCGCTAACTGTTTATTCCACTACTAATTGTTTCCCTTCCTCGACCTCTCCCTTCTTTTTCTCCGTCGGACTCGTCTTTGACTCCCCCTCCTCCTCTTCCTCCACCAAGACCTTTCCGACCTTTCCTACGAGATGTTGATCTACCTTTTCCCTACCTACCGTCCAATGTGTTTCTCCACGAGAGGATGATTTCTCCCCCCGTCCTCCCCTCGGAAGACTCCCGGTAAGAAGTAAGGGAATTGTTTCCTGTGTACCAAAAGAAACTTTGTCATCGTTCTTCCCCTGTCGATCTTCTCTCTTTTTCCAAGTCCTAACGATTGCACTTCGCGTATGATTCTGAGGTGTTCTTCACTGGCTCAAATATCTCATCGGTGCTCTCAGATAAGCTTAGTCCTTCCTTCAGGCCCAGTCTTCACGTCCACTCCCGTCTCTTCGCGTTCCCTCTCTCCTCCTGCCTCACCTCCACTCCTGTCAGACAGAAAGGAGAAAAACAGAAAAGAAAAAGAAGAAGGGAGGAAGAGGGAGGGAGGCAGAGGTTGGGAGGTAAGGCAGAAAGGAAGATGGAATTCCCCATTATCTAGTATCTTTCTCAAGAATTAACAAGGAAGACATAAAAGATAGTAGAATATTTAAAATTTCCAACCTAAGGTTAGACATCCAAGAACACCTATATGACTCGAGAAACCTTCTACCTCGACATTTTCCCCTTTATTATCGTTTTAATTACAGGTTTCAAATATCATAATTGTAATATTATACGTCAGTCTTTTACCTAGGATCTCGGACTCTTCGAATCCATAGTGTTTCTTTTTACATTCGAATTAACCTTTAGAGAGGGTCTGAGCATAGAAGTGCGTGACAAATGAGACAAGGTCCCAAAAGGAACACTAATCCAATAATTTTACGTTATTGAGAGTGAAAAGTCTGATGACTCCGTTATAAAAAGAAAGAGTGCGTTTTGCATCCCTATTTCAATCTTAATTTTCAATCTTAATTTTTGTACTGAAGTGTATATTAGATTTTATGGAAGTTTACTCATATGGTTAAATAACTCCTTTACGAAAGTAACCTTGACCAATATACGACCCATAACACGAAAATTACCCCTCTATTCAGAGTACCACGGATGCTAGTACCCGTAGGTAGTAGAAATCTTCTTTAAGGTCAAGACCTGTCGTACCGTTTAATTGTTTTCATTTTGGGATGAGATGGACCCGAAGGGACCACCCAGTCGACCATTTCTTAGGCGGACCTTACGTCCTCTGGGGTCAAGCTGAGGACCCAACCCTTCTAGACGATTTCTTCCCTATCCAATTGGAAAGGTCATAGGAACCCGAAGGGACCACCCAGTTGACCATTTCTTAGGTGGACGTTACCCCCTCTGGATCCAAGTTGGGACCCAACCCTTCTGGGGGACCTCTTCCCTTTCCGATGGGTGAGGAAACAAGACCGGAACTCCTAAGGTACCTGACATATCAGGTACCCCACCGTTTCTCGGTTTGTACTGACTCACTGAAAGTGAAAGTTTGGGATGACACCTGTGTAATTCCTTTTTTCGTTTTCTATACACCTACCCAGGATCGTGAATCGTAGTTTTGGTACTTTTGGATACCCTTGTGTCTTCCACCGATTCAGGAACACACCTTCCGTTCACTGTCGGGTCTAGCCCTCCTCGGGTCCCTACATCCCTCCTCCACAAACCCTCCCGACCGCCTCACACGTAAAAGGAAGAGGGTGAAACTGGAGTCATCAGATGACTGTGAACAAGGAAATCACCGTTTAGTCGAGGGGTCGAGTCGTGAGTAGTCTCCAGTGACTCACAGTGACCCCATCTCGGTCTCGGGGAGACACCACTATTGTTTGTACCTCTCCGACCGGTAAGGGACCTATAAAGGAGGAGGTTATGTGGTTACAGTTTCGTTTTTCCCTATTAGAAACCCTTATTGGTCAAGGGGTCCAACCGACTCCCACCCTCAGGGACCCTTCATACTCTCACCCCGCCCCATCCTCCCCTCCCCTCTGCGTGTGACCCTCATCAACTAAGGATAAACGTCTTAGACAGTCTTAGACAGGTCTTTGTGAGGGATGGAGTGTCGGTATAGACACTGAAAGGTAGACCATGTGTAATGTAGGTGACATTAAGGGATCCGTTGTACGTATCGGTCTCTCTTTATTGTTGTGAAGACGTCTCGTGTGTATAGGACTTTCCGATACGTGACTTTTAGAGATGACCTCTTAAAATTTATTCAGACTGTTTATAGTAGAATTTTTTTTTTTTTCCCTCTTCTCTATAAACTTCGTGTTTCATTCTTCTACTTCAACACTTATTCTTTTCTACCCCCTAGGTCTCGTACTTTTTACCTTCACATCTTTACTTTTCGGATCATGTACTCATTCTCTCGACTTGCCTATGTAGGTTTCTTCTGTCTGACTAAGTCCTCTCTCTTTACTCCATACCCTTCTCACCCACTCCTTTCCTTGATTGTGTAAAATAAAGACACATCTAAACGTTACTGAAGGATACTGAAGAGGGAACGTTTTATTTTTCGTATCGGTACTCCTGGTTTCGTTGCTCGAATCTACTCTGGTTCCTCTGTCCTACTCCGTCTTACTCTACGTACCTTCACACACTTACGAGAAGATTCCCTTTCCTGTAGTTATGATTAGTATGTTTATCGTCTATTTTAGATTAATTATTTAATATGTTATTTTTGGTACGTAAAACCATTCGCCTCCCCTCTTCCCTACTTCTCACTTCACCCTCCCTGACAAGGGAATAATTTGAAACCCCATTTTTTAAGTAAGAGTTCATGTATATTTTGTACATTTAGTAAGTCTTACACAGGGAAACCTAGTTTATTTGGAGGAGAACCTGGATTAAAGACTTTAGACACAAGTCAAATTCCAGAATAAAGGTTACTGAGGAAGAGTCTTAGACTGGGAACTTCGTATGAGTTCAGTGTGAAGTCCTTATCGATTTACGTTTAATATTTCTGTAAGAACCCTATAATAAAGGTGATAAAAAAAGGGGTTTACGAGAGAACCTAGTAATCTAAACCCTAATGTTTGGGAGGACCCCTTCAAAGGTACGGCAACCACAAAGACTCGGACCAAGTAGCTGGTTCTCCTGCTAAGTATTGATCTTACTGTGTTCGTGGTGAGACGTCCCAGTGAAGGAGGGTAGAGAGGTCAATGACCGGGAAAAGAGGTGTTACCGAAAATAGTGTGGCAAAGTAGACTCAAGTCAAGTAACCAGAAGGAGCTTGATCGGCTTTCACAGAGTAATAGTCGGGTACGGACCAGTTAATAGCCTAATGGAGGTCATAGTTAGTTGTTCTGTAGAGGAGACTAAATTAAACATCCGAGTGTCGTGGCTCTGTCGTTCCCTCACGAAACGACAGTCTCTAAATAATCCCTCTCTCCTAAATAACGAGACAGTCGTTATAAAGGAAGTAGGAATAGTCGAAGAGTAATGTCAACCAATTTGACGGTAACACTACGTGTGATATCCGACCCGAAGGTGACCTTTCCACAAAACATGAGACCCCCTGAGTCACTATAGTAGTCGTACGTTCCTCATTGAAATCCTTAGTGTACCCTCTTGTGACTGATATTGTCTGACCCCTTCCCACTACCCTGCGAACCTTAGAGGAAGTACGAAACCCCATTGACTGGAATTACTAACTACAAATCTTTCTAGTTTAATCTGGAACCTAGTTTCAAAGGAGATGTTTTCACTACAGTTTAAAGACCTGAGTAAATAAATAAATAAATAAAATACCTCAGTCATTAACCCATGCCAACTTAGAAATGTTCCTGTTCCAAAAATTTGTTTAAAACGAAGAAACAAACCAATGTAAAGAAAAGTTGAGTTTCAATACCTGCACTCTCAACCTGACACTTCTTTCGACTCGCGGCTTCTTAACTACGAAAACTTGACACCACAACCTTTTCTGAGAACTCTCAGGGAACCTGACGTTCCTCTAGGTTGGTCAGGTAAGATTTCCTCTAGTCGGGACCCACAAGAAACCTTCCTTACTACGATTTCGAGACTTTGAGGTCATGAAACCGGTGGAGTACACTTCTCAACTGAGTAACCTTTTCTGAGACTACGACCCTCCCTAACCCCCGTCCTCCTCTTCCCCTGTTGTCTCCTACTCTACCGACCTACCGTAGTGGTTGAGCTACCTGAACTCAGACTCACTTGAGGCCCTCAACGACTACCTGTCCCTTTGGATCGTACGACGCTAAGTACACCAGCGTTTCTCAGCCTGTGTTGACTCGCTGACTTGACTTGACTTGACTCGATATTCTTGAAATACGCAAATCGTAAAATGACTCGTGGAGAATATAAGTCCCAAATACGATCCATAATCCCTATAACAACCTCTTCCGCTACCGTGGGGTGAGGTCACGAGAACGGACCTTTTAGGGTACCTACCTCCTCGGACCATCCGACGTCAGGTACTCCAGCGATGTTCAGCCTATACTGACTCGCTGAAGTGAAAGTGAAAAGTGAAAGTACGTAACCTCTTCCTCTATCGTTGGGTGAGGTCACAAGAACGGGCCTCTTAGGGTCCCTGTCCCCTCGGACCGCCCGACGGTAGATACCCCAGCGTGTCTCAACCTGTGCTGACTTCACTGAATCGTCGTCCCTATGACAACGTCACTTTTCCTTTTTCCTCTTTACTCATAAAGAAAAAGGGAAAGGACTCTTGTTTCTTATATTTCTCTTGTCACCCGTCCGGACTTCGTGTCACTCGTATGGATCACAAAAATGAATCATACGAGGATTGAGACTTCCAGACATTGATTCGAACGAAAAGACGGGAGAATTGAGACGTCCTCGATATGAAACGTGGATAAAGGGAAACTAAGATACGATTTATGTAGGGGATAGACCACAAATGGGAATGTCGTGGGAAGGGGAATATCAAATTATAGTCTTCCCTCCGACGCCTCGGTGGTTTTCCGGTCTGAGTTAATCACCCAAGGACAACGGTCAAATATTGACAGAAACTTTGTTACGTTCTCCTGCTTTAGTTCTAGGATAACTTCTTCCTTAAGTATCCCGGACCTGAGGTAGAATCCGGACAAGTACGACTAGTACGAGTCGGTGGAAAGGTTACCTGAGACTTGAGACACAAATGACGGATACTTTTGTTGTCTTCCTATTCTGGGGAGGTCTGTCCCCTTGGAACTTCTGACATAGATCCAATGAGTAGCGGATTCTCTGTTGTATGTGA
Organism: Capra ibex; assembly: GCA_006410555.1. Taxonomy (NCBI): domain Eukaryota; kingdom Metazoa; phylum Chordata; class Mammalia; order Artiodactyla; family Bovidae; genus Capra; species Capra ibex. Next base: position 11,187,468 of record SJYO01004576.1, read on the forward strand.
TTAGTGGTGAGGGAGGTCTGTCCGGTATTTAAAAAGGCATAGTTAGTCTCACAGTGGAGCTCAAATAACTAATAACCGATTAACAAACTGACAAACTCGTGTATCGTGCACTTACTACCCCAATAACCCTAACATAAAAGGAACCAACTACATTCAGAGCTCCGTAAACCTCACCACCCAAGTCTGTGCATGTGTACCCCATATTTTCTAAAAGTGTTTACGACCAGCCCCAGGAACCGATTCTCTTCTGAGACAGAACCCGGGCGGCCACATTATTTGACGTGAGGTGATAGGCGTAACAGGAAGACTCACTCAAACAAAGGGCCTTGCGCACCGATATTGTGATAGTGGAAACGCGGAGCAGTGACTGAGGACTGACGCTCGGGAACAGAATATATTCGGGGATCTGAGTACCTCGTCCTCACCCCATCCTCCACCCGTGTCAAGAACTTCGTACTCGGATGACAAAAGGGGAGAGGTGACCGACCCTTATTTTCGTTGGAAAGATGAAGGGGGGTTCAGATAGAGGCATAAAAAGGAAGTCGAAATCACCCGTCTCTTCCGGTTCTAACAACCGATCGTTGTTATGATCCGTTTCATAGAACTAAACAAATAGACTTTTATCCTCTCATTATCTTAAGAGACTTCGGGAAGACCCCGAAGGGCCTACCGAGTCACCATTTCTTAGTCGGACGGTTACATCCTCTACTTCCTCTGTCCTCAAACCAGGGACCCAACGTAAGAACGGAACCGTCAGGGTACCTGTCTCCTCAGACCTCCCGATGCCAGATACCCCAGCGTTTCTCAGTCAGTACTGACTCGTTGAGTCGTACGCACGTGTGTGCGTGGTGTCTCGAGAAGATTCTCCATTCTAGAAACTAAGACTGATACGAGACTTTTTCTTAGTTTATTTTCGACATGGAAGAGAATCTTCTTGAAGGACTTGTCTATCTCACTTAAAGAGTCCTATACGAGAAACGAATAGAAGGGGGTAGAGTTGATCCCTCATGGTCACCCACAAATTAAGTCTGGGACTTATCTTATATAATAAACTTAAGAGAAAAAGAGTCGCCTCCATGTCCTTCGTTTGGCTGGTTTGGGTACTTTCTTTGACGTCAACTGGGAACTTGTTGCACGCCCAATTCCCGCGAGTAGGAGGTACGACATCTTTTAGGCGAATATTGAATGTAACCAGAGAAGCACAAATACCAAGACGGAATCTTCTAAGTTGGTCGAACCCTAGTACATCACGACATCATAAAGAATAACTTCTTTTTTTTAGACTCATATTCACCTGAGTACATCAAGTTCGGGCACAACAAGTTCCCAGTTGACATATAATGATAAAATCCATAAGTGAAAAGATAAAAAAAATAATACTTGGATAGAGATATAATTGTTAAAATCTACCTTTTCGTAGATATATTATCGACAATTTAACGGGAAGACAGAAAGGTTTAACCTATTCACTATGAAACTGATTTTTTATTAGGAGACCCTGAAGGGACTACCAGGGCACCGACTTTGAGGTGTAAAGGTCAAGTCCCTCAGACCCAAGTTAGGGACCAGTCGATTGGTCTAGGGAGGACGGCGATGGACTGTGTCGGTTTATCTATTTAATTTATCTAATTTTTCGTTATTAGGAGACTCCGTCTCTCCTCCCTTCTCCTCCCCCTCAATTTAAGATTATCGTTATATGGTTTCCAGTGTAAAGGTCCGAACTCCGTTTAAGGTTCCTGATCGAGGGACAATCGTTCATTTCGTGTAACAACGTTCCAGGACGTCAATCTTAAAATGTACAGAAATGTACAACCATGTAGACGAAATCTTTTCTCAAACCGTAAGGAAAATAAAAAATAAAAAAACCGTAAGGAAAATCTAAACTCCTATGTGGATAATTTAATAGGTCTTTCAATAGTGGTCTGTTTATGGGATCTCTTTGAAGATGCTTTCATAAGGTCGTATATCCTCGTTCTTACTCAAATCGTCGTTTGACATTTGTTGGGTTTACAGGTAGTCGAGTACCTATGTAGTTCAACACCAATGTATTACAGGATGATGTCATTAGTTTTCTTATCTAAAGTTAAGATTATGGACGTATTTACTTTGAATCTTCGTAGTCCCCGTCCAAATATTGTCACCTAAATGTATTGTCACTTCTTTTTGTCTGCCAGTACTCCCGAAGAGACCACTGAGTTACCATTTCTTACACGGACAGTCACGTCCTCTGTGTCTAAACTAGGGACCCACCTCTTCTCGGGGACCTCTTCCTTTACTGTTAGGTGAGGTCATAAGAGCCGTTAAGGAACCTGTCTCCTCGGACCACTCGATGTCAGGAACTCCAGCGTGTCTCAGTCTGCGTCAACTCGTAAGTACGTACGTGTGTCAGAGACTCCTTCACTACCCGAAACGAATGTCAGAGACTTGTCTATTCCCCAGTTTTACTTTGGGTTTGGCGTCGTTAGTTTTGTTGTCAATACATTACTCACGGAAGATACGGGTCCGTAACATAATCCGTACACTCTATGTAGTCCTTTGTTTTCTCTATCATGTATTATAACCACTTTTCTCTTAACAAACAAAATTTTATAACCTTAAATAATGTATATATAAATATATATGTGTATATATTTACCTTAAATATTATATGTATATATAATATATATATATTACGTAAACAATTCTCTAGTAGATCTATGGAAATATCCAATTCTTAATTTATATATATTACGTAAACTATTCTCTAAAAGATCTAGAGTAAACAAAGATAAGTCTGTCGTTTGTATTTCTTAACATCTCTTTAATTCGACTATTCATCGTATCCCGTTCCCCTCAGTCCTCAGACCTTCCACCTCCGTCCCAAGGTAATCCCACCAGTCGTACCCAGAGTACCTCTTCCACTGTCACTTCGTTTCAGAAATTGTAGATTTCTTTCTTACAAGGTCCGTCTCCTGGTGTCCACGTCTCCCGGTTTCCGTCATGGTCACGACGGCACAAGTTACCTCCCCGTTCTGGTCGCCCGACTTCGTTTCACTCACCGCCTCTCTCGTTCTCTACTTCAACCTCTTCAGTGTCTCTCCACTACAGAGTCCGGAGGCTGAGGTTCAGGTCTCACTAAAAACGGTAAATGGGGTCTTCTTTAGTCTTCCTCGCGATCCGTAGCTCCTTGTCAGTAATGTCAATTGCTACTTCAGGTGCACTCTTTCAGACCTACGGTAAATCTAAGATTAATAAAGGTATAAGGTAGTCCAATTTCGTTGAATGTGTCCTCTACGCCCAATCTAGGGACCCAGTGCTTCTAGGGGACCTCTTCCAGTACCGTTAGGTGAGGTCATGAGAGCGGACCTCTTAGGGTACCTGTCTCCTCGGACCTCCCGATGTCAGGTACCCCAGTGTTTCCCAGTCTGTGCTGACTTCGCTGGCTCGTGTATTTTGTTGAATAAGCAATACCCATTTCGTGGTCAGTGAAGTCCCATTGAAAATTACTCGAACTGGATCTCAGTCGGACATAAAAGAGGATATCTCTTGTGAGTCAAATTTAGAATTCCCTTTTCATCTTTTATGAATCTTCAAAGAGACGGTCAGTAATTTTATCGAATAACCCAGGGAGTCAAACGAAGGGACCCTCAATGACCAAACTTGGTCAAGGATACAACGTCTCCTCTCTCTCCGTAGGAAACCGACCTCGTTCTTAAACCCTACCGGTACTGGAAGCGAAGTCGAAGTAAAGGGGTGCCTTTCTTAAACATCTGTGTTTTGAACGTAATAGCACGTGTTTAGCCGTCCTTCTAAGATCGAGAATTACTATTCGACCTTATCTTGTTGTACGTACACAGGCAACCTCTCCTTCCGAAAATACGTGTCCGGGGTTTCCCTTTCTGTTTACATTTGAGAGAGTCTCGTTATGGACCCCTCTCACCGACGGAGGGTCGACATTATTCAAAATGAAACGACGTCCCGTCGGGGTCAGGTCGGTGACGTGTCCTTCAGAAATTTATTCGTAAACGTTATTATTATTATTATTATTATTATTATTCGTAAACGCGTCTTCCGCGTACTTCGATAACGGGACTCATGACTGAACCTCCAAATACTGTTAGAATTTCCGGTCAGTGTCGTGTGTTTGAGGTTCAATGAGACAACCTTTCCCTTTAAATATCTTGTTCTGTGTTCGTCCTACCCCTATCAAAATATTTGGAATGAGAGTTCATATTTATTAACTATTTGAAGTAGGATACATTTTCATATTAGAAATGATGACTTCCGTACCCGAAACTCCAGTCTGTACTCAAGTTTAGGGTCAAAGTATAAATAACCATTTTTCAGTCTCATCACCACTGGAGATTCTTCGCTTACTGGGACTTCCTGGTGTCCGTGGAACGACCCTCACTATCCTTCAAAGATAGACCCAGTAACAACGTCCCTAAGGTGTATACAAATTTCAGTAACTCAACATACGAACTCTTAACACATTGAATGAAGTGTCTTCAATATGGAACTAATTTCCCCTTTTATCCTCTCCTCTTCCACCTCCTTTCTTTACCTTACTCGAAGGGTCTCGAGTTTCACAAGTCCGTCTTATGTCTTGTGATAATCCTTATGATATTTTCAGAGAAATGAAGTCCTTAATCCTAAGTTTCTAGGTGGAACCTAAAGAGTGGAACCACTTGTATGTCTCTTGTAAGTCTGACCTCGTCACGAAGTCCTTCTTACCTCATTGCGACCGACAAAACATTCCGTCTTGAGCTCTTTCTAACTGACTCGCCCTCCTCCAGACACGTTACCAGATCTCTGAAGACATTCTCAGAACTTGTCCCAAAGAATCGGAGTCGAGATAACGGTAAAACCTGGTCTTTTAAGAAATAACACACCCCGACTGACATGTAACACACTATAAATTGTCAGAGTGACTGGAGGTGAGTGATTTACTGTTATAGTGGAGACGTCAGTTTTCTCATTTTTTACAGGGGTTTGTAAAGGTCACCCCGTCAACCCCTCCTCGTGTGGTCTTAGGGGTCCTCCCAGAAAGTTTGATTTCGACGAAAAGGAGGCTCGACCTACGGTTCCAGTTGGTTGAACTAAGAGTCAGGGAAAGAGATACTAGATTGAACTCGGTTAATCTATATTGACCTTCAGAAAGATGTTTCACGAAAGGAAAAAAGTGACTTTGTATTTGTACTACCGACCTCGAAGTCGTCGGTAGGACGTTGGTACTTTAACTTCAGTTCTCTTAAGATCTATGAAACCAAGACTGTACACTCACTGACCTAGGTCATGGTCCATCGTAGATGGACATCGGAAAATTTTTACATATTTTCATTCATTTATTTGGACAAAACCAAATTAGTGAGACCAGTCCTAAAAACAATACTAAAAATATCAGTTTTCGTAAACACTAGTTATATCGAGAGAGGTCACAAAGGATACAGGAAGAGACAAAAGTGGTACTCCTAGTGATGTGTCAACGTCAATTCTTACACAACAGACAGAGTCCTTACCGTGTTTCGAACCAGACCAAACCTAAGAGGGTCGGGATCGACGTTAATCTTAAAGGAACGTTCAATTTGTATTATGATCACCACTACTACTACGGACCCAGAGTGGGGTCTGTTCAATTGAGTCAGGTACACCCACTCTAAGGTAGAGGTAACACAAATCACGTAGTTGATCGGTGTAGGAAGAGAGGTCTACGTACCTCCCAGGTTCACCCCACTTCTATGACAGAATGTTGTTCGACTCCATGGAAAGGATACAGGAGTCGGGGTCACCCGTTATACTACGGGACCGACCATGTACGAGAGGAAGAGTCGACGATGTAGGGGGTAGAAGAAGTGGAACAGCGTGACTGACGTAAGGGGAGTCACAGTCCCATCGTAAGAGGTCACACAGACGAGGTCCTCACATAGAAATGAAGTAAGTAGTGGTAAGGGACCGTGCGTCTTGTGTCGTAGAGTGACTCTCACTAGTCCTCGGTCCATGGTTTCAAACTTAGACAGAAATGTTGGTTACGAAAATTGGGGGGTTTTACGAGTTTCCCCTCGGGGGATCGTGTTCACTACAAGGGTACTTGGGGGCGCTGTCTCTGGAATAAAGACGTAACGTCAGTACTTCCAGACTATAGAGTCTTTCTCTCTTTCCTCTCTCTTCACCAATACCCGTGTCGTACAACCCTAGGACGACACTCGTCCTCTATCATCAATTCTCCGACTCTAACCCGACGAGACCAAAGCTTAGGAAGGAAAAACAGGACCTCGTTCAATGAGTTGAGAAATTTTGGAGTGAACGGTTTACCCTTACCTAATGTATTTATTCCGTATAATCCCGGTCTATATATCATTCATGGATCCTGCTATAGTGAGGGTTCCCGATTTCTACCCAACAACCTCCTGTCTTTAGAATGTCCAATGTTACTAAGCACCAAGAGGTTTTTCCTGTCCCTCCTGAAGGGGTCACCGAGTCTTCCATTTATTAGACGGACGTCACGTCCTCTACGTTCTCTGTCCCCAAACTAGGGACCCAGTCCTTCTAGGGAACCTTCTCCCTTACCGTTGGGTGAGGTCATAAGAACGGACCTCTTAGGGGTACCTGTCTCCTCGGACCACCCGATGTCAGGTGCCCCAACGTTTCTCAGTCTGTGCTGACTCGTTGAACAGTGAAAGTGAAAGTCTTTCCTGTCCTTTCGGACCGTACGACGTCAGGTACCCCAGAGTTTGTCAGTCTGTGTCGACTCGCTGACTTGTCGTTGGTTCCCAGTGTCATGTATTTGTCGTTAAATCGTGTAGGTACCCTAATTGTAAAGTACCCCTCCCTGTCAATCCTTTTTACGACGGAATTTTCCGAGGAATTCCACACCCTCAGTTATTACCCTTTTTTTTCCAGGTCGTAGTAATCTAGTCGGACAACTAATTCTACAAAAACCAAGACTCGGTACCCAGGACGAGAGGGGGAGGGGGGAAGGGGAGAAGGGGAGGGAGGGGGGTTTCGTCCACCCACGTCCGTCCAAAGTCCGAACTAGTCGTCACCACTCGACCGATACAGTCCATGGTCCAAAGTGTAGAGAGAAAACAAAGAACTAAGTGTTTGACTACTGGGTACTTGGTCGTCTTTTTCGTGAATGAAGTTTGGACTACCTAACATCGAAAAGATCCTAAAGAAAGGTCAGGAAGTAGGTGTAGGAAGTGAAACAGGGTATAATTCAAGAAATCGAACATAAGAAAGGTACTAATAAAAAAGAGGACTTTGAAGAAAACTAACAAGAATTTTACCGGAAATTTTACGGGTGTTCCTAAATGAGGAGAGATACTCCTCGTCCGGGGTCGCGAGACACTTCAATTCCTCTAAGAAGTAGAGAGTGAAGAGGTCCTACGATGGCTCTAGTCATCCACCTCCAGACGACTAAAATCTTCATGGTTGATAAAGGTTTCGTACCTGGGGGACGACTGAGTACTGAACTTAGTCTTTTCATCTTTAGTTTACTATAGGGTTTCAGTTCTTCCTGTCTATAGTTTTGAGGACGGGACAGACCATCCTTATACACGTAAATTATGTTTCTATACTTGGGTGAGTAAGTTGTCGAGATAAGTTACAAGTACGATCACACACCGAAATGAAGGGATAACGACGAAACGGATTTGAAAAAAGAAACATGAAGTATTTAGTGTAAATAGATTTGTGGAATACTAGAGGGTCCGAGGATGAGTGTGTGGAACAACCCTACTACAATAAATAGAAAGGTACTCCTATAAAATTTTAAGTCGTAATTAATGTCATTAAGGAAGAAGGGTAGGTAAGTCCGTGAACGTCTTTCTTCGTTTTTCAAACGAAAGAAGGGAGGTACTTCTCGGATTTCTTCAAAAAAATTAATTGACGGTTTAATCGGTTCTAACCTAAATTATAAAGTTGAACCCTCTAACGGAGTCACGTTCTTATAGACAGACGTTCAATTCCCTCATTTATTCTCATTTACATCGTACAAATTTGTAAGTCTTACTGTCTCAAAAGGAATAATAAGTTCAGTTTTTGGTGGGGAGGGGGGCGGTTTCCTTTTTTTTTTGACGTACTCCTTTGACCATCTTGGTAGGGGGTAATCGAGACAGGATCAGGGTCTCTGGGTTCGCCACCTCATTTACAATTTAAGACCTGACTACATCATCCAAGAAAATAAATTATCCGGTAAATACCTCAAGAGACTCCCAGGAGCAAGGGGGTTTTATCGATGATAGACGAATCTTGGGAGTCACACGTGGTCGTCACGACCCGAGAGACGGTTCGTGAAACATACTTACTAGTGTGGCGGGACTTCGGTGTGACACATACCGTCTTTAAGACAAGAACAGAGACGGAGTTTCTACTCCTTGATTTTCAATCTCTCCAATTCCTGGTTGAACTTCCGTCGACTCCCTAACAAAGAAAAAAAACCAAAAATCAAAATAAATGAATCAAAACCGACGTGCGCCCGGAAGAGATCAACGCCGTTCACCCCAGACGAGAGATCGACGTCCCGCTCCCGAATTCCGTCACCGAAGAGAAAAACGACTCGTGCCCAAGATCCGTGCACCCAAAGTCATCAACATCGTGAGCCCGAGATCTCGTGTCTAAGTCCTCAACACGTACCCGAAAAACAACGACGCACCGCACACCCTAGAAGGGTGTGGTCCTTACCTTGTCCACAGAAGGCGTGACCGTCCTTCTAAGAAATGGTGACTCGGTGGTCCCTTTGGGCTCCGTAGTCAAGAATTACTGTTTTGGAAGTCGAGTCAAGTCGTCGAGTCAGCACGGTCTGAGAAACGTTGGGGTACCTGACGTCGTGTGGTCCGGAGGGACAGGTAGTGGTTGAGGGTCTCGAACGAGTTTGAGTACGGGTAACTTAACCCCTACGGTAGGTTAGTAGAGTAGAAGACAGTGGGAGAAGAGGACGGAAGTTATAAAGGGTCGTAGTCCCAGAAAAGGTTACTCAGTCAAGCAACGTAGTCCACCGGTTTAATGACCTCAAAGTCAAACTCGTAGTCAAGGAAGGTAAAAGATGAGTCCTGACTAAAGGAAATCCTACCTGATCAAACTAGAGGTACGTCAGACTCCCTGAGAGTTCTCAGAAGAGGTTGTAGTGTCAAATCTTCGTAGTCAAGAAGCCGTGAGTCGGACCTGACTTCAACTACCAAGTAAGAGTTTCCGGTCCCGACTACCCCTACACCGGGGTGAATGAGCCCGGAAGACGTTTGGAGTGGGAGAGAGGGATGAAACCGTCGGGTGCATTCGTCCCTCTGGTCGTGTCGGGGCTGGTTGTCTGTGTAGTGACGCCACGACAGGTCTGGTTCGTCCTGGGCGTCATGTTCAACAGACTCAAAAGTGAAGAGTCTAGAGGGAAGGCTGAGGAGGGGTTGGAGGACTGACGTGTGGTGGGAGGAGAAGTAATTTCCATTAGTCCTTCCCTGAGGGAGATGGACGACGGGGTGTGGACGGGTACATAAGTCCGACGACGGTGTGAGTTCCGAGGTTCTGTGTTGCCACTGCTCTGACGGGAAGTGAGACGAAGGTCCTCGGTACATGGTGTAGGGGTTTCAGTGGAGTAAGACGTCTGGGGTAGAGTCTTGAGGGGGACATAGTCGTGGAGAGAGGTAGGGTACAGACATTAAGTTCGGGGGTAGGTGAGGTCCGATCTACCGGTAGAGTGCGACGAGTGCCCTCAGAAGGGGACCGGACAGGAGTGTGTTATGGTTCAATAGAAAGACGTCGAGTCGAGACCAGGGTCACAAAGTGTCGAATGTGGGGCCCCTGAAGAACTGTGGTTTGGAGTTTGGTAGTCGTTACTGTCGTTACAGAAAGAGTTGGACCGACACCGTGACTGGAACTTGGAGAGAGACGTCGGGGTCCCCTCTCGTGAGGCACAGGTCCCACGTCACCCGAGGACGCGACGTGGGTGAAAGGTCGGGAATGGGTGAGCAGGAAAACGGAGCAAGATGAGACAAGAGACAAACCATTTAAGACTAAGGAGGGAGCTCTGGGTCAAATTTAACCGAAGCCGTCTACCCCTCACTGACAATCCTGATTTGACTAAAGGTCTTCCCTTACTTCTCCGTTGTTTGAAGTGTGCCAAGTCACCTAAAGTTTTGTTGAAATTCGTGTGTGGTGGACTGAGACTCTCTTCTGCCTAAATCCTGCCAACACCACTTTATTAGAAGCATGGATCTTTCTGGCGAAACTAGTAGCCTTTTTTAGAGAAGAGGTAGGTGATCTACCGCGTAGATTTAAATGTTCCTCGCGTAGTCTCTTTCGGGAATTGAGTTTCGTAGATAGTAGATGTAAAAGAACTATTACTAATGTTTTAAACGGTGTGTGGCGAGTGATGTCACATTTGTGCTTAGTACACTTATGAATAAGTCTTATGTTTAAGTATATGTCCCAACCCACAGTTTCTAGGTATTCTGGTTATAATTCTATACTCGGCCTTGATCTGTAGTGATAAGGTAGATAGTGGTGGGGTAAAGGAAACCAGGACCTTCTATGTAAAGAATCGAGAGTCGGGCTTCTACGGGTTTTAAGTCGGTTTAAAGATTAGTGAAAATTCGTTTTTTATAACTTTGGTTATTACCGAGACGAACTGGATTGGCACCTTATTTACCCATACTAGAACTGTAAGGAACCCAGAGAAGAGACTAGGGCTTGAAGGAGAGGGAAGTAGGATTTTGGTTTTCGGAAACAGAAGTCCCTCCGTTATTTGAGAGTTCGACCCCGTTCGTGTTGACAAAAATAACATATAATTTACCATAAACACCTTGTTATTAGTATACCACTAGGTTCGGTTTTTAGAAAATTTCACTACTGCTCTGATAAAGAAACATCCGACTCTACGTATACACTGAGTGAGGGTACTTAAGACCAGACTAACATACGATAAAGGAAGTAAAATAAAACCACGAGTGTTCTCGCAATAGACTTCAGTGAGAATCGGAGTCGTGTCTCGACGCGACTTATTTGGACTCACGAAGAAATACCAGTGAACTCCTCTCTTCCAAAGGGATGAGGGAGAAATTTCCGTCTGTACCAGGTGACACCTTTCAAGTGTGTAATTTATTCGGTCCAAACGTTCGTAGACGGGATTCTATGACCGTTGTCTCTTCGGGACACGTCAGTTGTCTAATAACTTTCTGTAAGAGTAGGTTCAGTAGTCAAAAGAGGTCGGTAGTGTCCCGACCTCAAGTGTTCACTCCAGTCGGGTAATTGGTTCAAAACGGTAGACTGGGACCTCCCAGTGTTTCGAATGAGTATCATAATATCCCATGATGATATTCAACATAAATCAACATTGATAATCGACGCAAAGGGGTCACCGAGTCTACCATTTCTTAGAGAGACGTTACTTCGATCTGGGTTCAAGTTAGGTACCGAGTCCTTCTAAAGGGACCTCTTCCTTTACCGTTGGGGAGGGTCATAAGAACGGACCTCTTGAGCTACCTGCTCCTCGGACCACCCGATGTACCTCAGTGTTTCTTAACCTCGATTTTAATCATAAACAAAAAGAAATTTTGAGTCGAATCTGCGGTCAAGAAGGTCCTTCAGAAGACACTTAAGGAAAGTGTCTATTTACAAAAGACTCATACCAAACTACTAGACGATAATGTGAATTACGTCACCTAATATTGACAAATACCCCAACCAATTGGAGGACTCCCGTTCCTAGCACGTAATAGGTAGGACTATAGGTCGTTTTACGGAATATGTATCTTCCTTCATGTTATTCGTTTACCTACTTAATAAGTTAGTTATTAAAAATTTTTAACTTGTAAAAGAACCCCTCTCGTAGACTCAAGGGTAACAACACCCGACCCTGTAAAGGGTTGGAATCAAAGTGTTGACTACACACAAATGTCTAATTTCTTTGATGACCTAAGGTAGATACACCGTTCTTTATTAGTCCGCTAAATCAGTCAAATTAGTTGTTGACTCGTTTTTTCATTTTTCGTAGGACATTCTAGAGTTTTTAATTGTGTACTTGGAATGTACTGTAAAATATAATATGTTAACAGGCTAATATATTATGTTATAATAAAGACAGAAAAAGAAAAAACCGTGTATCCTTGTAATCAAGGGGGATGGTCCTTAACTTGGACACAGGAGACGTCACCTTGGTGTTTGAGTTGGTGAGCTGGTGGTCCCTTCAGGGTGTTTATGTAATAAAGAAGGGTAGAGTCCTGTTGAGATAACTCACCCAATCCAGTCCCCCGTAAATGTATACTTCCTTAACTCCGAGTCTCTGTAATTGACTGAACTCAACCACTTCCCAACTCAGTTCCACTGTGGAAACTAAGGTTTAGTTACAGGGCGGACCCTATAATGGCCCGAGTAGCCAGTGCGGGACTGAAGGGTAGTGACTGGTGACCGACAAACTGATGAGACCGGTCACCTAACCGAGTAACTTAGGAAGCACACTGGTAGAACCCGTTTGTTGAGACAAAAACCAAGTCGGGATCCATCATTTAAGTGGAACTTGTTCAGTAGTTTTAGAAACAGATTCGGAGGACTTCGGCCCTATCTTCTCATTTTAGTTCCTTTTACACAATAGAGTGAGAGTCCACCGGTCTCCCAAGTCACAGTAGGAATGGTAGTCATGCTAGTGTCGTCATCGACGGGAAATAAGGTAAGACCGACACATGGGAGTGACAAGGTCGGGAACTGTATAGCATTGAGTGAAGTGGATCCTTTAGGTGGGACTTTTATGTAACCTTCCTGACTACGACTTCGACTTCGAGGTTATGAGACCGGTGGATTACACTTCCCGGTTGAGTAACCTTTTCTGAGACTACGACCCTTTCTAACTTCTGTCCTCTTCCCCTACTGTCTCCTTCCCTACCAACCTACCGTAGTAGCTGAGTGCCCTCCACTCAAACTCGTTTAAGACCCTCTATCACTTCATGTCCCTTCGGATCGAACGACGACAGGTGCCCCAACGTTTCTCAGTCTGTACGGATTCACTGACTTTTTGTTCGGATAGTAAGAGTAAAATGTCTACATCTTTGGCTCCATACTCATACTATTCCAATTCATTGAGTTCGTGTCAATGTATAGTTCAGTCACCTCCTCCTTCCTAATTTCGAGTGTACCAAACCTAAGTCTCAAACACAAGATGACATACCGTTCGTGAACCCGTGTAGAATGGTCAAATGACCCGTCCCCGCCCCCACACGATATGGTAAGAGTATCAGTTACGTTTCTCCCGAATCTTCAGTAAATGGACCGTTCTACTTTTAAACCCTTCAAGAGTACCTTCGACTCAAACGTAGACTCATGCGGGCTCGGACTTCGAATTCCCGTTTCAGTTCCGCTATTAAGGACGGTCACGACGTCTCGGTACGTTCGTTAATCAAGTATAGTTCGACAATAATTCTTCAATAAAAACATTGTTTTTATGACAGAAGGAAATTAAAGATACGTTTACGTTCCTTCGGTTGTGTTCATATCAAATAAATTTCTACAAGAACATCCTTAAATTAAATAGGAAAACTTCTTCGATGTCTTTCCTTTCCATGTCTCTACTCGGTCTGTTGAACCTGTACAGGACTCGACGACTATTTCCCCTCGAAGAAAGAGGCAAATCTAAGTCGTGGTTTGGGAGGGGAGTGGAACTGGTTCCTGTCTCATACGTTCAGATAACACAGGTCACTGTGAATCTCTATTATAAGGCCCGTAGTCAGGTGCACCACGACTCAATGGTGCTTCATGTAGGGTTGTGTGTTGGTCAGGGGACTTTCTAATCGCGTCACTGACGTTTGCTCTGACGTGTGTCACACAAATCTCACGGGCTTTCACCCCGAACACTTTGCGTCGCCCCCTTCTTTGTGAGTTCGAGTTGTAAACCTTTTCGTGATACCATATCTTCTTTCCCGTGACATGGACCCATCTCCCGCACCTTTTGTCCTTAGACTCGGGTCAGGGTGTGAATATCTGACACAGGAGACCCACACAGTAGCCGAAGGAACTCGGAGTCAGAGAGAGTCCTTTGTCTTTGACAGAATTGATAAAGAAGCTCAGCGATAAAGAAAACTTTTCGTATGCTGTTTCCAGTACTTTTGAGAACCGTTTGATCTTTTATGACGAACTTAACATTCTGGAGAAAGTAAGTGAGAAGTATATTTTCCTTAGTGGGATACTTCCCAGTCTTGTGGACCTTCCTCGTCGTGCACCCACTAATATACTTAGGTCGGTAGGAAATACATCCATAGTAGATTAAGAACAACATGACTAACCCGGTACATGAACTTTAATGTAAGTTCAATACGGTATGTTTACCCCCAGTCCCTGGTTCACAACTTGTCTTTTTCCACACCAAAACGTGAATAACACATTGTCTAGATTTGACCGTCGTTTATGAGCCTCCCCGACGCAATTCGATAATCTCGTTACTTTAGATAAAGTTAGGGTAACGTCCAGACCTTCTTTTTCAACTTAAAGTTTGTAAGTAAAGAATTATCGAAAACTAATTCCGGACTAGTCACTACTGACTAAAACTACGTTTAGTAACTGACGAATTTCCACTTCGACATAATACGTAGGTGAAAATATTATTAAACAGTATACCGCACTATACGTCTTAGTCCTAGAGGAACCTAAGAGGAAACTTTTCACCTCCTCAGTCTTACATTGTTCTCGTCCATCCGTGACCTATAATCCCTAAGGGTGCGTGCGTGGTTGTACCAAAACACCTCCTAGTCGACATGGGGCCGACTTTATTTGTACGTATACGCGTTTGTACTAGGTGACGTCTACTTTCTAAATAGTCGAAAGGAGAGTACTGGGTAGACCACCGTTTTAAGTACCGACAAATCTTCAATATTTAAATCTTTTTCCGACACATCCATCCTTGAGGACAAACGGGTCCGAAATACAATTTACCGGATACTTTGACGACTCGGTAACTCTTCGTAGAAAGGTCTGAAATTAACCATGTGTCGTCAGGATAAATGAATCTTTCAGAGAAATAAAAGACTCCTTATTTAGGTAACACTATGAAATTATTTGTTTTTTTATGATGAATGTGGGACGTCCTACTTGGTATGGTCACGGTTATTGACCCTTTTCAAATCTCTTATCCCTAAATGAGAAACGCATTACCTTGACGTTCTTTTCGGACCAGGTTGAACAGAGAGAGGAATTTACGTGATGTTACCGTAAAATTTTTCTAGAACATGTGAATCATTCTTAAACCCCCTGGTGACCCCTTTCACTGAACCTTACCTTGTCGACTAACCGAGGGGACGTTATACCGTTCATTGCTGTCGTTAATAAGAGTCTAAGAAGGTCGAGACTACAAAGTACTAGAATATTAGGGTACTCTGAATTCAGATGGACAGTCCACATGTTGGAAGATGTGGAACTCTAAAACCTACGTAAAGTGTTTGAGTTTACGGGATTACCCAATCCCTCGTTGTCTTTACTTATAGACTAGTATACCATTGACACCCTTTGTCTTCCTACACACAAGGAAGATTTCCCCCACATACCCAATTTAACACGAGGGGTGTTAAGTATACCACTCCAGGATTGGGGGTTCACGGAGTCCTACACTAGAATAATCCTTTATGCCGACAACGTCTCCATGTGTCGATTCTACTCCAGGATTGGCCCCATCCCACCTGAGGATCAAGTCGTACTGACCAAGGAATGTTTTTCACCTTCACACTTGTGTCTGTGTCCCTCCTGTGATGCACCTGTATTTCCGTCTCTACTCTCACTACCCAGATGTTCGGTTCCTTACGGTTTCTAGAGATCGTTCGGTGGTCGTCAATCCTCTTTCTGCATCTCTAGAAGGGATGTAGGTTGTCTTCCCTGGATGGACCGGTTATAGGACGACAGTCTGAAGATCGGAGGTCTTGCCGTTATTACTTAGAGACAACAAATTCGATGGGTCAACCTTTGCAAAAAATACCGGTGGAGTCCTTCGATTATGCACTACAGTTGATATAAGGTTGGTTGAAACACACAGTCTTCGCGACCACAATAAGAAAGTTAAAAGATTCTCTTAAGTCTCTATACCTAAGACAAGATATATATTTTAGAGAGTTAAATTGTTACGCCCAGTCGTTATGTCTCTTAATTTTTACGTTACTTTTCCGTTTTAGGTAGACCAGGTGTTTAATGGTCGACCTTTGGAGACGAGTTCCCGAACGATTTGGACAGAGTTTAGTATCAGAAATTCTAGTGAAAATCTTAATAGAACTGTAAGAGGAGGTAGAGATGAAACCTCATTTCAGGTCCTTCCGATGGTTATGGCGCGAGCACTCAATCCAGTACACGATTGTGTGTCTTGGGTTTAGTAAAAAAAGAGAATTCGAATTCAATCAACCAATCTAGGCAAATGACTAAAAGTGTGAAGACTCGTACCGTTAGGATAAAAGTTTTAACTGCAGTACTTTCACCTCAGAGAGAGCGTATATAATAAAGTACACAAATTTGCATATTGTAATAAATAATATTTCCATTAATTATTCTTATTCTTCTGGGAAACTAATTGTCCTTATAGACTTTAATCCTAGACACATTAAGACAGTTTTAAATAGTAGGTTTACAAAAGACATGTAAAAAAATCAAAACTTTTTAGGAACCAAGTCTGTCTACTTCACCAACGTTTTCTATTGCTTTCATATATTTATACAGGAAACTTTAGAAACCTTAGAAAAGTTAAATTGAATAAGTTCGAACTTTCTTCTTTTTATCCTCTATGAATGGTGAGGATATTATAGAGTACATGTCTTTAGTCTCTTCGTGTTTTGAAAACGAAGGTCATTTACTCACGATGTCATAAAATTATTTTGAAATAAATATTTATTACTTTAAAATTAAAGTTACTCAAATACAGTACTCTATAATAAGAATCAATGTCCAACATGTTTTTGTTCATTACTAGACACCCCACGACGACGAGGTCCCGTGGGTGACTTTAACAAATTTTCGTATATTAAACAATTTTTTTTTTCCCCCACCCTCTACTTCGTTATTTTTATAAGAGTTGGTTACACTTTCTTCTATTATTCCTTTTCCTTTTTCTTACATCTTGTCTACCCTGTTTATCGTCGTTTATTCTACCATCTAAATTTGTGTATAATCGTTGATGTAATTTAGATTAGATTTTCTATGTGATAAGAAAAAAAAAAAAAAAAAACGTGGAAAAATCCGTTAGGTAAGGTCACGAGAACAGATCTCTTAGGGTACCTCCCTCTTCGCACCATCCAATGTCAGGTACCCCAACGTTTCTCAGCCTATGCTGACTCTCTGAAGTGAAAGAAAGAAAGCTATGATATTTTTCTTTTGACATAAGTATAGTCTATTCGGTATGTAATTCCGTTTTGCAAAGTACCTACTATTTCCCTCTGTAAAGTATTATAAGGCAAAGTTCAGTAACCCTTCTATGTTGAGAAGTATCATACGTACATGGGTTATCCTATCTAAGTATTGGTATTTTGTTTTGAACTGTCCCGGTGTCGCGTTTTCTGTTGATGTCAGTGTCTCCTCTTTACTTATATCGAGAGAACCAACGGTTGTCTTGTCGTCTGGTTTGAAGTCTTTTCTAAGTCTTCCGAAGTTTTGGTAGTAAATTTTTGTCCTAATTCCATATGCATATCATGCAACGTGCCTTCTTGACGTCTTAGGTATAAGAAAATTTCATGTATGTTTTGTAGTGTTTTTAATTTTGTTGTTACTCGACATGACATTCGTTCTTAGATGGTTGAAGTTTATTAATAGCGGTAACTGATACAAGAGACTAATATTACAGTACCTCGACATTCTGACATTTGGTTAGTATTCTATCTGTTGATATTTGAGACGTGCGGACTTTGGAATTTTTACCTGGAGATTCATTGGGTACCCAATACTTCTCTAGGGACGGGGGTTTTAATGTTTTATAAAGATTGAAATACTAATAAATTTTACGTACATTTTGAACCTCCTATGTCGATTACCGTACGTCTCCCTTAAAGTATCAGGATTTTAGTGTAACAATGTTTTTAATCTTTCAAACTTTTAATTCTGTGATTTATAGATAGAGTTATTCAATAAAAAATTTTTATTTTTTTAATTTTAGTCCCTTCATAATATGTCCAAAAATATCTATGTAAATATGTACCCAATGTATATGAGGACATAAAGGAACAAGGTGTTCGACTTTCTGGGATTTTCGTTACCGGGGGTTATCGTTGTTCAAGTCAAGTCAAGTCAAGTCAAGTCAGCGAGTCAGCACAGACTGAGAAACGCTGGGGCACTTAACGTCGTACGGTCCGGACGGACAGATAGTAGTTGAGGACCTCAAGTGAGTCTGAGTGCAGGTAGCTCAGTCACTACGGTAGGTCGGTAGAGTAGGAACCAGCAGGGGAAGAGGAGGACGGGGGTTAGGGAGGGTCGTAGTCTGAGAAAAGGTTACTCAGTTGAGAAGTGTACTCCACCGGTTTCATGACCTCAAAGTCGAAATCGTAGTAAGGGAGGTTTCTTTAGGGTCCCGACCAGAGGAAGTCTTACCTGACCAACCTAGAGGAACGTCAGGTTCCCTGAGAGTCCTCAGAAGAGGTTGTGGTGTCAAGTTTTCATAGTTAAGAAGCTGTGAGTCGAAAGAAGTGTCAGGTTGAGAGTATAGGTATGTACTGATGACCTTTTTGGTATCGGAACTGATCTGTCTGGAAACAACCGTTTCATTACAGAGACGAAAAGTTATACGATAGATCCAACCAGTATTGAAAAGAAAGTTCCTCATTCGCAGAAAATTAAAGTACCGACGTCAGTGGTAGACGTCACTAAAACCTCGGGTTTTCTATTTCAGACTGTGACAAAGATGACAAAGGGGTAGATAAAGGGTATTTCATTACCCTGGCCTACGGTACTAGAAGCAAAAGACTTACAACTCGAAATTCGGTTGAAAAAGTGAGAGGAGAAAGTGAAAGTAGTTCTCCGAAAAATCAAGGAGAAGTGAAGGACGGTATTCCCACCACAGTAGACGTATAGACTCCAATAACTCTAATGAGGACCGTTAGAACTAAGGTCGAACACGAAGAAGGTCGGGTCGCAAAGAGTACTACATGAGACGTATTTTCAATTTATTCGTCCCACTGTTATATGTCGGAACTACATGAGGAAAAGGATAAACCTTGGTCAGACAACAAGGTACAGGTCAAGATTGACAACGAAGGACTGGACGTATATCCAAAGAGTTCTCCGTCCAGTCCACCAGACCATAAGGGTAGAGAGAGTCTTAAAAGGTGTCAAATAACACTAGGTGTGTCAGTTTCCGAAACCGTATCAGTTATTTCGTCTTTATCTACAAAAAGACTTTGAGAGAACGAAAAAGGTACTAGGTCACCTACAACCGTTAAACTAGAGACCAAGGAGACGGAAAAGATTTTGGTCGAACTTGTAGACCTTCAAGTGCCAAGTGCATAACGACTTCTCACTCATGGTTTGTCTAGAACTAAAAAACCTATGGTAAGAGGTCATTTTCCTTGGTCCCGAGGGAACTCTTTACGACTAAGATCCTGACTCCGTCATTTATATATTCTACTTGGACCTTGTGACACATCACGGTTTTGCATTCCTTCTCGAACTTTTTAGGTTGTCTTGAGGGGTATTACCCCATACAGTTTTCTCGACGTCCTCGGAGACTTTCTCGAGAGTACCGATCTCGATCTTGCTAAACTCTTTGTTTTAGTTCATCATAATCTAATATCGTGTTTGGTAATTTATTTATAGGTGTTCAGGTACGATTTTCTGTATTTACTATTTTATTTATTTACCCTCTCTTAAATAAGGAAAAAAGGTTCCGTGTCATATACCTTTTCTCACTGTATTGTCACCTCCTTTACTATGTGAAAAGGAATCGGTCCGCTAGTTCCAGTTGTCATTCCACTATTCAGTACAACTATCCCACACGGGAACTATACTACATTACTTTTACCGTTAAATGGAAACACCAGAGGTGGATGTCTACGAAGGTGGAGGTACATCTTGGAGGTCTCACGGGCACTTTCCCCCCAGTAGTTCTACAGGAAGGACAAGTTACAGAGCCTAATCTTCACTGTGGACGATAAGGGAGAATCCCGGGTTAGATCAGTGTACCAGGGTTGGAGGTATGTGTCCTTCACTCCTTCCGGTCCCTCTGTGACCGTTTATCATGACGCAGACGTAAAAACCCAAAACCTTCGTTTTCTTTACCTAGAGCATACACTGGTAGAATATTTTGACCGCGTAAGTTCGGTTTATGTTATTCAAATTTATCATTACCGAAGTTCAGAGAGACCCCTTGTTGTCATTTAGTCGGACTATCCAAAGAAATTAGGTGGTCCGACGTTTGCAAACGGAGGAAGTGAAGTATTGGAGGACCGTCACTCCATGCAGAACGATGGTTGAGTGTCAACGGACGTCCCCATATAACAACGACGACGACGACGATTCGGCGAAGTCAGTATAGACTGAGGAGACACGTTGGGGCATCTACCGTCGGGTGGTCCGAGGGGACAGGGACCCTAAGAGGTCCGTTCTTGTGACCTCGCCCAACGGTAAAGGAAGAGGTTGCGTCCTTTCACTTTTCACTTTCACTTCAGTGAGTCAGCACAGGCTGAGAAACGCTGGGGTACCTGACGTCGGATGGTCCGAGGAGCCGGGTACCCTAAAAGGTCCGTTCTCATGACCTCACCCCACAGTAACGGAAGAGGGTGTCCCCATATAATGATTACTACATTAAACCCCAAAGTTAAAAATAAGTCTAAGAATGTATAGATAATAACCACAAGAAGTCTCTCTAAGACTATTAAGACTTCATCCTAACTAAAAGAAACTTTGTTTTTAGGTCAAAATTTTACCTAACTTCAGACTAGGATTTCCTTGTACGAAACAGTTAGTCGGCTATCGTCTGTAGTGAGAGGATACAGACATTCGACGTAAAAGTCTTACGAACTCTCGGAGCCTGTTGATTTTAAATCACGAAAGTTACGGAAAGTTTTTTTACTAAAAGAAGGTACGGAGAGAAGAAAGGAGGGAAAGAGGGTCTTAACAAACGACAACTCAACGATTCAGTACAGGCTGAGAAACGTTGGGGGACATCGGGCGGTCCGCGGAGACACGTACCCTACAAGGTCCGTTCTTATGACCCCACCCAACGGTAAAGGATTGGTGTAGAGATCGTGACCGTCCGCCTAAGAAAATGGTTGACTCGGTGGTCTCTTATAAGGTCAGATTTTCAGTCACCCCATCCCCTGTGTGTACTTCCACGTGGGTCTCACATGTCACCGAAAGGTCTCTCCTGGATCCGGTACACTCCTTCTACTCAACTCGTTCCCACCACTGCCGGACCTCCACCCTCCCCCGGGAGCGCGACTCTGGACTCCCTTCTTTCGTCTACACGGAGTCTGCGGTTCGTCGTCCAAAGTGAGAGGTGTGATCCTTTTGGTATCGAGCCACGTGATGTCTAGGTGCGGTAGGTGTGGTCATCACACGTGAAGGTGGGGTGTACTCGTTTGTAGTAAGTGGTGTTCCCTCTCCACGGCTTGCTCTCGTTTTGCTGAACCGACTTCGGTAGCTGTCCTTCTTTCGTTTAGGTTACGCGACAGGTCTGATCGTAGTTGTCAAAGTCGGAGGATTCCTATAGTGTGTGTAAGTATACGTGCGTGTGTGTGTGTGGATACACGTGTGTGTGTGCATGTGTGGATACGTGTGTGTGTGTATGTGTGTGCGAGTGTCTTGACAATTTTTTGTCGTCCCAAATGACCATACTCGGATCCACTTACTAGTTCTTACGATAATCTTAAGTTTTACAATCATCAACCTTCCAGATCAGTTAGTGGTTCAACGTCCTCAATCTGGACTCTATTCTCTGAGTTCTAAAGGAAATCCCATAATAAAACGACTCCAGGTGCTTCGGCGTCCTACCTAGGTGTCGGTGTGCCAAGGACTACCTACACCCTTATCTGTGACCCCAGGACAGAAGGTCAGACTACGAGAGAACTGAGTAGGTAGCGATGGGATTCTTCCGAGCACCTCTCTTCGGTTTCCTGGTAAAGTCTTTGGGGCCCCCTCTCCCTACCATGTCTGAATTGGTTGAACTCAGTATCCGCTTGTTACTGGGTCCGTGTTTAAAGAGAAATAGAGAGGACGACAGTGTGTTTTTTGTTTAGTTTTGAACTCATTCCTCTCTGATACAAGGTTTCCTACTATCTTTTCTCTTCTCCCATCTCGACATCTTTTTTCTTTTCCCTTGATAACGTTATGTCCTGTAGACTGGTCTAGATGTTCGTAGAGCTTCCAGTATGGTATTTCTTATAAAAAAATTACCCCTCCTTATTCGTTTAGATCTTTTGATGTCCACACCCCGTGACCCTACTCGTCTTTACCACACTGATCAATCGTCTAGTGTCCTACAAAATGGCTTCCAGTCAGATAAAGAGTCCAGTCCGGCAATTTCTCCCCAGCTTACGACCACGTCCTCCTACCACCCTGGCTTAAGTCCCCGAATCTCGTGGTCTCACTAGAATCGGTTTCAAACCAATTATTCGTAAAACAAGTCTAGTGTCTATCAAGTCAATTATACTTTGTTGCCTACCTTTAAACCTCCCGTAGATAGATCAGAACAGGGTCCATTTGTTTCCTCCGTAGACACTCAGAAAATAGATTCGGGGCACCCCTCCCTTCCAAGGAACGTCGTTCGGTCGAGACCTTGTGTTTCCTGGCCCGGAAAGAGTTCATAGAGACAAAAGGCCCTGGCGTCCCATGGGTATTTCCGTTGTAACAGCGTCATTTCACCCCGTAAGAGTCCACGTAAAGGTCAGTGAACAGAAGTAAAGGGATTAGACGTCCGGCGAGACACTCTTCAGAAAATAAAATTCTCCTTAAATAAAGTGGTCTAAGAAGAACACTTGGTTTGGATTTCCACCTCCGACGTTACAGGGAATGCCATTGACTCTGTCCTATAGCTAAAGTTTTATGACTCTGGGTTCAGTGGGGTAGGTGGTGAAGAAATTAACTGACAAAATTTTCTAAAGTACGACGGAAAAAGAGAAGAGATACTTATTTTCTGGGAATCTTGAAGGGACCACCAGATCACCAACCCTTAGACGGAAAGTTACGTCCAACCTAGGGAACAGTTCTTTGTTCCCAGGGTGTACGACGTGACGTCCGTCTCTCTTCAGGCAAGGTACGTTACTTCTCAGGTGTACACCGCTACTCCTGGACTACGTCGGTTTATTTATTTACTCTTTTTCTGAGAGATGATACTGTTTCGACACCGCTAAGGATTTAGAACAGGGTGGATTCTGGCTAAGACACCCTGGAGTCATCAGGAGTGGATCTATAGTCGACCCCGGAGGGATGGAGAGTCCATAGAACAAATAAACTAAATTTGGGAGTCAAAATGTTAAATACACTCAGGACTATGGAGGGTCAGGGTGAAAAACGTTTGAGACTCTCGGAAGACGGAACACCTGTAAACAGGAAAAGGTCCGTTTTGGACCCGAGTCTCGAGACACAAAAGTTTTCAGGATATTGTCGGAGCACAGGTACTACGTGACACGAGTAGAGTGTCAAAATCGTTTTCGTCATCCCCGTGTAGCGTAGTGTATCCGAAGGGGGCTGAACGACAGGGAGTTGAGACCCTTTTGTCACACAGGGAATGGGTCTGAAGGCCCGTGACCAGAATTAGACATATACTAATTAAACATCTACCTTAAAAAAATTCGTAAGTGAAAAAGATTCGAAGTGACATTTGAAGTATAATTGTTAGTCCGGAACTTTTTGGTATTTTAGAATCTCAGCATTTCTTAAGAATTGTAGTAGAACATAATGAAGTCAACCCTTTTCTCAGTATGTCCCTTTATATTTTTAATGAAGAGTTGAAAATGACACAGTCTATGAACTTTTTTAACCCAGAAAGATGAAGAAAGAGACCCAACTTAAATGAATAAAAGAATCCTTTATTCGTTTTTTCTTCCTTTAAGGTACTATGGTCCTCTGGACCTTTTGGTGGTTTCCTAATAAGACGACGGGTGAAGAAGAATTGTTTTATTATATTAGGTTGAGGATATGGTGTGTCTAAAGTCGGAAGACTATCACTCAATTTATCGGAGTATACAGGGTTGTCTTGAGCTGAGTGAGTAAAAATCCCCTACCTGTCTCGCAGTCCTACGATGACCTGTCGCACTGTATTTGTTGTCGGGATAATGAAGAAGACTCTGTCTATTTTCCGTCCAGGACGAGGTAGAAAGGACCGTTTGTCGACCGTGTCGAAACGTTCCTAAAGAGCATCCTTGGAATATTCGTAGTACACTAGGTAGACCACGCTATTACTCTTTAAATATGAAGTCCCTTTCCACCCGTGTCCCGGACTACCCTGAATAACTTTTTAGTATGTTGTCAGTGTTAAATGACGAAGTCGGACAGAGAGTAATCGTTCCTTTTGAGTAGTTATAACACTACACACAATTCTCCGGATATTTCACCTAACTGGTGGCAGAGGACCTAAGTGAAAATAAACGTGTCTTTACCCCTAAGGGTCGGAACAAGTAACGAGAGACTATGATCTACCAGTGAGGGAAACAGTGGCCGAAACCAAAAACCCAAAACCCATCCCAACCTTCTCTTATACCCAAAACGTCAAGTCTCCGAGCTCGACTTCAATTTCTATGATTTAACGGATCGTCAAAAGACGGTACCTTAGTGTTTCAAAATGAAGAGACTCCCGAAAGTTCTCGACCTTGGAGGGTCTAGTACAGTTAAACTCGGGGAATTCACGTCCCTGTCCCACAACGAACCGATACGTAGGAAGTGTTGGGGGAGTGACTTCCAACTACGAGTGTTCAAAAGACTTAGTCTAAGCCAGGGTATTAGGGTGAACTATTTCCTCCTATAATCCGAGTTTTCTAGTTCTCTGAGAAGTCGTCTAGTCGTGATCCTTTCACGTAAGTCACAGGTGGGACGATCCCTGCTAAAAATAAGGTTCTAAGTCGACTTCGAGGTGTCGGAGACTCTTTTAGACGTTGATGGGGTCCAGATATCGAGGAGGGTACTCTCCTCGAAACGTCGAAGCGGAGTCTCCTTACAAAACCCGGGATTTTGCGTTGTAAACGACTTACTGAAATGGTAAAGAAAAACAGTAAACGTTATCAGAAAAGAGGGAGGACGATTAAGTCGTGTAAGAGTAATTTTCGTTGTGAAACGGGAGTAAAGTCTAAAAACTGGAGAGTGGTAGAAGAAAAAACACGGTGTACGATTTATTCCTAATGAGAGGGTCCCGTCCCTTAGGACAGAGAAGAGCTTGTCTCCCACCCGACGGAAGAATGGGTGTTCTTCGGAGAACAAGTCTAAACTAAGAGGTCTCGACCGTAGAGAGAACTCATTGGAGACACAGAGGGTACGGGACGACCGACCGAACAGTGTGATCAGTCGAGTTTCACGAATAGCTGGGATCACGAACAAAAGGGTGGAGTATCAAGAAACGGGAATTGCGACGGGGTCACGACCGACGAGAGCCATCCCCACCCTCCCCCTTCCGAACTACAAGAGGACGAGACGTAGGACACTCGGGTCCCTAAACAGACCCGTCTCTCGAAGTACAGAATTTCGTCCTTAAAAGGTGGAGTCGTGTCGACCGTACACCTCACCTAGTAAGAAACGACATGTCTCGACAGGACGTGTGACATCCAACAACTTCATGTAGGTACCAGAGATGTACCGTGGGGTCCATCGAGTCACCATTTCTTGGACGGACGGTTACTTCCTCTGCGTCCAAGTTAGGGACCTAGCCCTTCTAGAGGACCTCCTCTTTACCGTTGGTGGGGTCATAATAATGGATCTCTTAGGGTACCTGTCTCCTCGGGTAACTCGATGTCGAGTACCCCAGACTTTCTCGACTTGTGCTGACTCGATGATGTGTTCGTACAAGGGATGTGTGGACTACGGACCTCGTGGGTGTGTGGTTTTTCAGAGGTGTGTAACGGTCGGTAGGGACCCCTGTTTAAATGGGACAGACTTTTGGCGACGAACTTACCTTACCCGGTCGGCAAGTAATTTGGGTTCCTGTCTTCTGTCCCGAGACACTAAAGGATGGACACACTTTTCCTGACCCTTGGTTGGTGGTCTCAGTACAGTCTTCTTAGTTCAAGACAAGTTCTTTGGGTGTGAGTTCACTCTCGAGAGACACACCTTTGTGGTCACATAAAAGAATTTTTGGTATTTTTAGAAAGTAATCAAAGAATCATATGTGGTTTCGTACGACTCCTTTTCATAGACTGAGACCCCGTATTATTATTTGAAAACGTATATTTATTATAAAATCTCAAATTATGTCGGAAGATGTACATAGTCGAGTAAAACCACACACAGAAGTTCCATGATTTCCCTTTAAATGCTACCATTACTGGGACGAAACAATTTCGGTAGGAGACCTTTGGTTTAAGTCGGTCAAAAATTTTGAAGATCCTTAAGGGACCGTCAGACCACAAACCCTGAGACACGAAGGTGACGTTCCGTACCCAAGGTGGGGACCAATCTCTTAATTCTAGAACTTTCGAAGTCCCACGTCGGTTGTTTGTTGGGTCGGTGCAGGGGGGGGGTTTTTTTTGTCATTTTTTTGTTTTTGGAAGAGGTGACCTAAATAAAGGAACAATCTGTTTAATTCCCGTTTATATATAAAAGAAATTTCATATCTTTTATTTTTATTGAAGTCCTTTATTAACTTTTGAATTTATCGTTGGGTGAGGTCATAAGAACGGACCTTTTCGGGTACCGACCTATTTGGACCATCTGATGTCAGGTACTCCAGCGTTTCTCAACCTGTGCTGACTCACTGAAGTGAAAGAAAGAAAGAAACTCCAATATAGGACTAACAAAGAGTGAGAGAGAGGAAGAAGGATGGGGTTTACCTTTTCTTTATTAACTTGATGGAAAACAACCACCTTTTTACAGGGGAATCGTCCCATTCTCCTCCTTCAACTAAAAACGTTTAGGTCTTCAACGAACCATTCGCAAAACGTAGGTATTCCGGAGAACCATTAGTAGCATGTCTTGTCGTTCACAGGGTCGTCGGATATTAAAGGTCCCAAGAGAATAATGTAAGGAACCAAAGAACTGGAATGTTCGAGTAGTGACTACAGGTCACCCTAAAATTACACAAGAGAAGGGGTGACGAAGGATAAGGGAATTATTCTGGCACTACTCGAACCAAGTTACGAAGAGTGAGTCCTCCCCGACAACTAATGTTGGTAGACATAAGACTTTACCGGAATAGAAACCGGGTTACCCGGATAGACGAAGGATATCGGGTCTCGTGACCACTCTACTACCCGTCCGGGGGAGTCTGTCGGTACACAGTAGTTCAGGGGAAACTAACATCTCCACGCGGATACCCCCTTTACCGAACTAGACATGATACTCAACCGACTCCAGTGTACGTCTCAACATTACCCTGAGATTACCTGAGTTTCGATACGAACCTTTTTCGACAAAATTAGCCGACACATTGAGACTACCTGTATTCGACTCGTGGACATTAACCCTTGAACCTTCTGGTTCAACCCGACCGACCATGTCTATGTTCCTGTGAGTTCTCTTCTACGATTCCCATACGACCCACCAATACACTTCCTACACCCTTGGACCTTACACTGTGTTTAAACAGGTACTACCCGAGGTAGAAGAACTATGTCACCCGTGACCTACGAAATGAATATCAGTCTCCGTTACCCCGACGTGACTTTTTCGTCCGACAGGTGGGAGCCAAATAAGGGTGTCTAAGATCGACGGGGTCTCCCAGGACAGTTGTTGAGCTTCCTGTCTTTCTGTGTAGGGTTGGTGGACCGCCTTGATTCCTGTGGTACTAGTGGATCTCACTTGAGAACCACCGTACGTTTCACTTTAAGTTCTGTATTTATAGTCTTGGACGAAACCCTTAGACGTTTTTGAAAGTATGAAGTTGTAATCCCTTTATTAAAAATTTAAAGAACCCACTGACTCCTTAGGTAATAATTAGGCAAAGAAAAGTTGTTTGACTTAAGGAACTTTGGTCGACAGGATTGTCCCCCAATTAAAAGTAAAACAAATAACGTAAAAGTTGGTTCACTAACACTCCTCTAACCCTTATTGGTTGTTAGGTCCTTCAAGGAGGTCTACCAGAATTACCCTGGGGGGGTCAGAAGTTCGGTAACGACTATACGTCACCTGTTAGTATAGTGTGTTACTTGTCTATCTATAAATGAACTTTAACTGACAATCACTTCGTTGTCCCAAATCCCACTTTTCTTTAGTTAAAACTCTCTAGTGTTTAAACGGTTTAACGTTTTTTTTTTTTTTTTTGTTTATTTATTTTGGGGGTTTTACATTCACTCGGCGACGAAAGAAACGTGAAGTCAGGTTCGACCTCCCTCCTCCCCAAGACCACGAAGGGTTTTTTTAATGAAGAGTAGTCTTGAAAGGTAATTAGTAAGACGGACGCCAGTCTTCGACCCGACGGCACCTCCTTACGTTTCAGGCGGACTTTCTGTCTCTTAGAAGGTTGAGCTCCTACACGGGAGTCTCGAGACCTACGGTTGGTGTTAGTGGAGAGTGTAAATGTTTCGGACCAAACCAAACGTCTCTCGTAGGACCTTGTGAGGTAGTAAACTTTACATTAGACCCCTCATCCCAAACTACCTCGACGTCCATTTACTTACCTGTAGGTTTCTCCCCCTGACGCACTGAGACGAAGAGACTCCCCCTCTACGTCTGTCGATTCCACAGGCCTTCCACTTACCTAATCTGAGTAATCACCGAAGACGAGGTTCCGCATCACATTGCTCGCTCAACGGACAACAAGGGTAGTGACAGAAGACCTGCGGTGAAATCAAAAATCGACTTTCTCTCAAAAATGTTTCGTCCTTGACCACAAAGTGGAGAGCCGAAAGACTCCGGTGGTCTACTTCGACCCTCGTCGACGTCCCGTCCGAAAGGGCTAGAGTCAGAGTTCGTCGGAGTAACGGGACTTTCGTCTCACACGGGAGTCCGTGCATGATTAGTGGGAGCCTCGGTTTACGACCGACGGGACACACGTAAATTGGTGGCTACGTCCTCGACCAAGTCACACCCAGGAGTGGTGACTCCCGCGTGACGGGTAAAGGGGGAGTGGGGTGGGTCGGACGTCTCACACGTCACTCCACACCCAAGAAAGAAAGATTTCGTGTCTTCCCGTACAATCTGGACCCACCTTTCTGTCCGGACTACACCGACGGGCTCTGAGTTGCACAGGAAAAGGAGTGGTCGTCTCTACGTCTCAGGGGTTTTGTGTCCTGTAATTAGGTGATCCTTACCAGTGGTATGTCCTGTAATCGGAACGGAAAATTTTGAAGAGGATTTTTCTACACCCCCCCCCCGTGTGTCCTTTTTTTTCTCACCCATAGTAATTCGACAGAAGAGAAGAAGAGGTCATATGTACAAAGAGACCAGAATAAAAAAGACAAAATAGAATGTTGATTTCCTTCGAGTACCTTTTCAAATTTTTTATGTCTTTTTAGTCTTAATTTCTTCCTACACGATATGACGAGGGATATCTTTTGTGTCCACCTAAAGGAAGGGCAGCAAAGAGATATGTAAATATATGTGAAGGGTCCACCGAGTCACCATTTCTTTAACGGACGGTTACGTCCTAGGTGTCCTCTGTACCCAAGTCAGGGACCCAATCCTTCTAGGGGACCTCTTCCTTTACGGTTGGGTGAAGTCACAAGAACAGTCATATTAGAGTACTTGTCTCCTCGGAAAACCCGATGTCAGGTACCCCATCGTTTCTCAGCCTGTACTGACTCGTTGACTGATATATAAAATATAATTGTAATATAAATATAAGAGAGAAAAGAAGTAGACGTAGGTAAATATATAAAGACTTACGAGAGTACCCTATGCACAAGAAAATTGGAACGAGAAATGTCAAATATTTAGAACTCATAGAGGGGTGTAGTAATTGAAATTGTATTATATGTTTCGACCTACTATAAAACTCTCTAATTAAAGACGAAGAGGAGGGATATAAAGGGGAAGGGAGGGATGGGACCGAGATGGGAATTTCGTCTCTCATTCGAGACACAAAAGGGTGGGTCATTCTCAAATGTCGGTCTGTCTTTCTTCAACGGTAGTTTTACAGAGGACAGGACCTTAAACAAAGTTTTTCAGACTCGGGTGACACCCCCTTATCCCTCGACTCAGTCCACTTTCCTCTCAGACCCTCTCTTTCTACCTCCCTCCTTCTCTACCTATAATTCTCTAGAGACCCTACACATTCTCACTCGGATTCCTGCACCGGTCCCTACTCTCCTTTACCAGACTACTGTACAGGTCTTTCTATCCTAGACCTCTGTTCGAGGGTCGTGGTCGTCTCTGGAGTAGGGTCCCCCCCTGCTTCCTGTCAGTCCTCGGGGGGTGAACTCCCCTGGACACAAGTCCCATCTCCTACGAGCACCAGTGACTACACTTTTCTGCTAACATTAACGTCGGGGGCGGGAAAGTAATGGAGTGGTCGGTATTGTGACTTCTACTAGGTTTGAAGTAGTACTCGTCCTCCATTTTACCCACCTCGGAAGTCTTGTCACTCCCTGAACTTAGGTTGTACATCCAACTCAGTTATTTCTTTTACCCGAAGGGACCATCGAGTCTACCGTGACATTTCTCAGGTGGGTGTAACGCCCTCTGGATCCAAGATAGAGACCCAACCCTTCTTGGGGACCTCCTCCCGTACCGTTGGGTGAGGTCATAAGAACGGACCTCTTAGGGGTACCTGTCTCCTCGGACCGTCCGATGTCAGGTACCCCAACGTTTCTCAGACTGCACTGACTTACTGAGAGTGAAGTGAAGTGAAGTCATTTCTTTTACTCCGAAAAACGTCTCGATCCGAAGTTTTCACCTCCTAGTAAGACACATGAATTGGGTGGGAAGGGAGTCCCAAGTCCTGTTTAATAAAGATTAAAGGGGTGGTAAACTATAGGACTTAGAATTGACAATAAAACAATAGTTTAGTTACAGAAACATTTTAAAGTGAATAGTAATAGGGCGATTAAAAGACCAGATTAAAATACAAATTACGTTGTAAAATATAAACATATCTCGGAAACACACGTACGCACGAGTCAGTACAGACTGAAAAACACTGAAATACCTGGTATCGGGTGGTCCAAGGAGACAGGTACCCTAAGAGGTCCGTTCTTAGGACCTCACCCAACGGTAAAGAGGAGGTCTCTTAGGAGGGTTGAGTCCCTAGTTTGGACACAGAGGACGTGACGCCCGTCTAAGAAATGGGAACTCGGTGGTCCTTTCGGGTACCGTTCACCCTTCACAGGGGTGGTCCGTCGGTGTCCCTCCAACTAGACACCGGACTCGTTTGGTCGATCCCGTAGCAGAAGGGGTGTCCGACTCGGACGTCACTGGTAGGGGTGGAGGCCCTCGTCCAGTGTAGTGCAAGAGACGTCTCTCCTTGTTTCTCCTCTCCGACGGACTTAGTGAAAGTTTAGACCTGTCAGGTCCACTTCGGGTCTAGTCTCAAGAGGGAGCGTCACTTGTTCAGGAAGAGAGAAACGTCCAAAGGGTCTACCACGGTCACCAATTTTGTTTTTTTTTTAGGTCGACGGTTATTCCTCTGTGTCCTCTGGACCCGAGCTAGCGACCCAACCCTTCTAGGTTACCTCCTCCCTTACCGTTGGGTGAGGTCATCAGAACGAACCATTTAGGGTACCTGTCTCCTCGGGTCGTATGATGTCAGGTAGCCCAGTGTTTCTCAGTCTGTTTTGACTCATGAGTACGTGGTCGTTAGAAGAAAGCCAAGTGTCCTTTGGAGTCGGTCTTCTGTTGTCGAGGAGGATGTGACGATTGGACCGTTGGTGACATGAACCTAAAGACGACTAGGGATCGTCACCCCACAGACTCAGAGTCAGTCCTTGTGTGACACGGGACCCACCCCTTTCCTCCCAAGTGTTCTCAGTTGAAAATAACTCTCTCCTAGAGAGACTCACCTCTGACGTCTTCGTTTCTGAGGAGAAACCCCTTCAACTTCTCTGTCTAACCCACCATAAACACCGTCTGTACCAAGTTTTCTCCTAAACAAACCTAGTTCTCTCAACATACGAAGATCTGACTCCCCTTAGTTACATCCGTCTCTCTTTCCAACTTCACCATCCTAGTCTCCTCCAGACTCGTCACTCCGCGACCGCTCTTGTATTCTTTTACCCCAGTTCTTTGAGTAAAAAGTTACAGTGAGGACTTAGAATAGACTTACTGATAACGGGTGAACCCAGTGAAAGATTATAGACGGTGAATTCTTATAGTATTACTTATCTTTTTTATTGTAAATTTTCAGTTTTCTCTCCCGGAAGGGACCATCAGGTCACCAATTCTTAGACGGAACGTTACGGTCCCTGTGACCAAACTAGGGACCTGGTCCTTCTAGAGTGTACGATGCCTCGTCGATTCAGGTGCACGGTGTTGTTGACTCGGACCCGAGATGTCGGGTACTCGACGTTGGCGTCTTCGACCGTCATCTCGGACACGAGGCGTTGTTCTCCTTGGTGGTGCTGCTCTTCGGGTGCGTGGCGTCACTTCTCATCGGGGGTGAGGGTGTTGATCTCTTTCGGGCGTACGTCGTTTTTTTTTTTCTGGGTGGTGTCGGTTTTGGTTTTTTTATTTGTTTATTTGGAAAAATTTTTTTCCCAGTTTTCTCTTATTTTTGGATGGAGAGGAGAACAACACTTAACACCAATGTGGCTAAATATACTACCAGTTTCGAGTAACTTGACTTATAAATATCAACCACATAAAATATATAGGGTTCCATTTTTTTATTTGAATGGAGAGGATCCTTGATATTTTTATAATTAATCCGTAAGATAACTGTTTGTACTAATGTCATAAATCCCTGTCAGTCTTAATATTTTAAACTTTCGTTCTCATTATGTTACAAAGTAAAGGGTTCATACTAAGATTTTTACGTATATCTTCGACCT
The DNA here is from genome assembly GCA_006410555.1 of Capra ibex. Classification (NCBI taxonomy): domain Eukaryota; kingdom Metazoa; phylum Chordata; class Mammalia; order Artiodactyla; family Bovidae; genus Capra; species Capra ibex. The sequence goes on from SJYO01004576.1 coordinate 11,220,440, forward strand.
TTTAGTGGTAATTAAGACGGGAATAACCATGTTTCGTCAACCCTTAGAGAAGGGTATTCACGACTCGACCTAGTTATATACCAAAAGTAAGACACTAGTTATTATGACTATCGATTCCAATATTAATATTGATTGTATTAAATGGTAAAGATACTCGGTTCACAAAGTTCTTACAATAGAGTAAAATACGAGTAATACTCGGAAACTTCATTACCGTAAAAGGATAACTCCTCGGACTCCGAGTCTTACCGACATAATAGACGAACTCCATTTATTGTCTAGATCCCAAGTTCAGCTAGAGACGGATACAAGTCTCGAGTTCAAAACTTAGTGAAACACCGTGACTTTAAAAAATTTTTTTAGTAAAATAGTATTTACCTACAACTTAAAACAGTTTCCGGAAGAGACGTAGATAACTCTATTAGTATATCGAAAATAAAAAGTCAAACAATTACACCACTTAATGTAACTAACTAAACACCTATAACTTCTTAGGAACGTAGGGACCCTATTTCGGGTGAACCAGTACTACATGCTGGAAAAATTACACAACAACCTAAGACTAACGATCTTAAAATAACTCCTAAAAATGTAGATACAAGTAGTCACTATAACCGGACATCAAAAGAAAAAAACATCATAGAAACAGTCCAAAACCATAATCCCATTACCACCGGAGTATCTTACTCAAACCTTCAAATGGAAGGAGAGGTTATAAGACCTTCTCAAACTCATCCTATCCACAATCGAGAAGAGCTTTAAAAACCATCTTAAGTCGACACTTCGACAGACCTNGACACTTCGGCAGACCTGGACCCGAAAACAAACGACCTTCTAAAGACTAATGTCAAAGTTAAAGGCACGAACACTACCCAGACAATTCTAAAAGACAAAGAAGGACCAAATCAAAACCTCTCAACATGAAAAGATTCTTAAACAGGTAAAGAAGGTGCAACAGGTAAAATAACCGTATATTAACGACTATCATCAGAGNATAACCGTATGTTGACGACTATCATCAGAGAATACTAGGAAACATAAAGACACAAAAGACAACACTAGAGAGGTAAAAGTAAAGATTAAAATAACTAAACTAAAAAGAGAAAAACGAATAACTACTCAGACCGATTACCAAACAGTTAAAATAAATAGGAAAGTTTCTTGGTCGAAAACCGAAACAACTAAAAACGATACCAGAGAAAACANAGTAATAAAGACGGGATTAAAAATTCTAAAGAAAGGAAGATGATTGAGACCCCAAGAGGTTAAGAAGGAAAAGATCAACGAAATCCACATCTCAAGTTGAGAGGTCTTTCGTCCTTATCTTCCTTGTATGGAGTTGTATTATTTTCGATATATACTGTTTGGGTGTCGTTTGTAATAGGAGTTACCACTTTTTAACTTTCGTAAAGGGGATTTCAGTCCTTGTTCTGTTCCCACGGGTGAAAGTGACGATGATAAGTTGAATCAAGACCTTCAAAACCGGTACCGTTAATCTCGTCTTTTTGTTTATTTTCCTTAGGTTTAACCTTTTCTTCTTCATTTTGAGAGTGACAAACGTCTACTGTACTAGGAGATGTATCTTTTGGGATTTCTGAGGTGGTCTTTTAATGATCTCGATTAGTTACTTATATCATTTCAACGTCCTATATTTTAGTTGTGTGTCTTTAGGGAACGTAAGGATATGTGCTTATTACTCTTTCATCTTTTTCTTTAATTCCTTTGTTAAGGTAAGTGGTAACGTTGCTTTTCTTATTTTATGAATCCTTATATAGATGGATTTCTTTGATTTCTGGATATATATCTTTGGATATTTTGTGACTACTTTCTTTAGTTTCTCCTGTGATTATTTACCTCTTTATATGGTACAAGTACCTAACCTTCTTAGTTATATCACTTTTACTCATATGATGGGTTTCGTTAAATGTTTAAGTTACGTTAGGGACAGTTCGATGGTCGTTATAAAAAGTGTCTTGATCTTGTTTATTAAAGTTCTAAACATACCTTTATGTTTTTTGGAACTTATCGGTTTCGTTAGAACTCTTTCTTCTTACCTTGACCTCCTTAGTTGAACGGACTGAAGTCCGAGATGATGTTTCGGTGTCAGTAGTTCTGTCATACCATGACCGTGTTTCTGTCTGTATATCTAGTTACCTTGTTTTATCTTTCGGGTCTCTATTTAGGTGTGTGTATACCTGTGGAATAGAAACTGTTTCCTCCGTTCTTATATGTTACCTCATTTCTGTTAGAGAAATTGTTCACCACGACCCTTTTGACCAGTTGGTGAACATTTTCTTACTTTGATCTAGTGAAAGATTGTGGCGTGTGTTTTTATTTGAGTTTTACCTAATTTCTAGATTTACATTCTGGTCTTTGATATTTTGAGGATCTCCTCTTGTATCCGTTTTGTGAGAGGCTGTATTTAGTGTCGTCCTAGGAGATACTAGGTGGATGGTCTTAAGACTTTTATTTTCGTTTTTATTTGTTTACCCTAGATTAATTTTCGAAGACGTGTTGTTTCCTTTTATATTCGTTCCACTTTTCTGTCGGAAGACTTACCCTCTTTTGTTATCGTTTACTTTGTTGACTGTTGATTAGAGTTTTTATATGTTCATTGAATACGTCGAGTTAAGGTCTTTTTATTTACTGGGTTAGTTTTTTACCCGGTTTCTTGATTTATCTGTAAAGAGGTTTCTTCTGTATGCCTACCGATTGTTTGTGTACTTTTCTACGAGTTGTAGTGAGTAATAATCTCTTTACGTTTAGTTTTGGTGTTACTCCATGGTGAAGTGTGGTCAGTCTTACCGACGCTAGGTTTTTAGACGTTCGTTATTTACGACCTCTCCCACACCTCTTTTCCCTTGGGAGGATGTGACAACCACCCTTACGTTTGATCATGTTGGTGATACCTTTTGTCACACCTCTAAGGAATTTTTTAACGTTTATCTTGACGGTATACTGGGTCTTTAGGGCGACGACCCGTATGTGTGGTTCCTTTGGTCTTAACTTTCTCTGTGTACATGGGGTTACAAGTAGCGTCGTGACAAATATTATCGATCCTGTACCTTTGTTGGATTTACAGGTAGTCGTCTACTTACCTATTCTTTCGACACCATGTATATGTGTTACCTCATAATGAGTCGGTAATTTTTCTTATGTAAACTTAGTCAAGACTACTCTACCTACTTTGACCTCGGCTAATATGTCTCACTTCAGTCGGTCTTTCTTTTTGTGGTTATGTCATATGATTGTGTATATATACCTTAAATCTTTCTACCGTTACTACTGGGACATACGTTCTGTCCTTTTTTCTGTGTCGACACATATTGCCTGAAAACCTGAGTCTCCCTCTCCCTCTCGCACCCTACTATACCCTCTTACCGTAACTTTGTACATATGATAGTACATTCTTAGCTTAGTGGTCAGATACAGGCTACGTCCTATGTCGTACGAACCCCGACCACGTGCCCCTACTGGGTCTCCCTACAACACCCCTCCCTCCACCCTCCCCCCAAGTACAAACCCTAGCGTACATGTGGGCACCACCTAAGTACAGTTATATACCGTTTTGGTTATGTCATAATATTTCATTTTATTTCATTTTTATTTTTCAAATTTTTTTAGTAAAATAAAGGCTATAAAATAAAATTTATATTGCCTCAATCCTTCCCTCTGGACCATAAGTTTCTTTGGTTCACTCATCATAAAGTCCACTTTACTTTATGAAACGTTACACTACTTAGTCCAGTAGACAACGTATTCAATTATAGAAACGTAGACAGGTAAAGGACTGCTACCCATACGGTACATTGGTCTCGATTCCCCTCCTTTACAGAGTCGGTCCTCAGAAAGAAATTACTCCGTCTCTGTGCTTATGAGTTCTCTCCTTCCGGTGAAGAAAGTATTTGTAATCATTTCTTTTTTAGATGGGATGTTGAAGACGAGTGTGGAGGAACCAAGCTTGACACCGTGTACCGTTCGCTTCACCCCTTTATTTACAGTGGAAAACGTCGCATATGAAAGTGAGGGTTAATTTAGTCAACAAGGAATTCGTCTTCCTATGACTCTTGGGTGGATCTTCGGGGGTGGTCTCTCTTTCACTTCAGTCCTAATACCCTTTAGTCCCGGGTCTGAGTTCTCGTCCGTGTCACCGTTCTACCCTCCGTCCTCACAGACCCCACAATCCCACCCTTCTTAAGGATTCGGGAGGGGGGTCACGGTCACGACCTTCACTCCGGTCGAGACGAACAGGACCGAAACGAGTCGAGTTTCATACCTCCGACCTTCTCCTCAGGGCCCTCGTCCACATCTACTTCTTCAACGAAGACCGAATCTGTGTGTCGTGGACTACCTGGGTGGTTTCGTCCAGATGTCCTGGACGACCCCTTTCGGAGGAAGGAGGCTTTGTGTCGGTGCCGCGGCGATCCTTCCTTATTACTACGGTTCTCCGCTCTTTAGTGTTTGTCAGTGTGGGTGACACGTACAGAACGACCATATAGTCTCGACCTTACACACACACGCACTGACGATGTACCCACTCAGATGACCCCTTCCTTTTCACCGGTCCTGGGGAGGAGAATCGTCCAGTTGTCCCGACACTCCGACGAGAGTGCACCCGACTTGACTTATCTGATTGTAACTCCTGATAGCTAAAGTTTTTCTTCGTTTCTTTTATGTGACATCACAAATAGTTTCACACGTACCACCTGTTTAACGTAGTCTTAGTGGACCTTCAGAACAAATTTTTGTGAGTAAGTGAATAAGAAAGTGACTTGTTTGTCTATAACTAAAGTACACACACTGTCCGGATCACGCTCCTCGACTCTTGTTTCGTCATTTGTCCCGTCTGTAGTGGGGAATGGAGGACCTTGTGAGTCAAAACACTACTTTTATACAACAACAAATCAGTGATTCAAACGCAGACTAAGAAAACGCTGAGGTACCTGACATCGGGCGGTCCGAGGAGATATGTATGTTAAAAGGTCCGTTCTTATGACCTCACCCCACGGTAAAGGAAGAGGTCCCCTAGAAGGACCGGGTCCCTAGCTTGGGTACAGAGAACGAACTGTCTACCTAAGAAATGGTGACTCGGTGGACCCTTCGGGTCATTCCTTTTCTTTCTTTTCATCTCTGACATCATTGTTCTTTCATTTCTTTCGTTAACGTGTGCCACTACATAAAGACACTTTCTTCGTTTAGGACCACCACTGGTGTTTAAAGTCTTCAGATGCCCGACAGAAGATAAAAAGTCTACGGTTGATTCAGGAACTCGGGAGGGAACAATTCGGCACCTCTTCCCATACTCTGGAATTGTGTTTGGCTCTAATGAATAGAGTGGCGGAACGTATGGAATGTCAGTCACAATCAAACTAAATCTTTTGATTTCGCTGAAAAGTTTTTTGCACTGTATACTTGAAAGGTACAAATAGAGGGAGTGGTTTAGGCGATTGTGACGTTCATAATTGTGTGTTCAAGACTCTCTAATCCTTCCTCTTTTGTCGATAACTTTCTAAGGTCACGCGAAAACCTTCTGTCTTACGTTTACTTTATTACTGTCGTCTACCGTCCTTCAATGGTGGCCACACACACACACACAAAGTCCCCTCTCCATATCGCTACCCTCCTACGACTACTATCTCTAAGTCAAGTAGGAAGTCTTGGAGTTCTTCGAGTTCGAACCGTGGTGTCTGACACCCTTCGTCTGTCTCCTCCAGTTAAGTTTTCTCCCACCATCCAACAGAAACGTCATACGTTAACGGGGGGGTGGATGGTGGTGGTCGAGGAGAGACAGTGGGGTGTGTCGGTGTTTGTTCGAGGTGGGTAGAAGGAAGATGTCTTTTACCTGACGTATCATACACAGGTCTTTACATAGGTCTTTGGATGTTCGAGTCCCTGTAGTCCTCCCTTAAGGTCCTCCGTGTCTGTATTTTCTCTTTCTGTTCAGTTCCAAACGGAAGACTTGGGACCTTAAGGGTCGGATGGAGGGTTTAAGACGAGGATCCTGGGATTTCGTTCTATATATGAGGGGATTCGGTCTTTAATCGTACAAGTAAATTCTTTTGAATGACACTTTCGTGACATTGTATGGTTTGTAAGACTCAACGAGACCCGTATCGTCCGACCGACTAGTAGGTGTGACCTTGAATAGTTAATTAGTCGGGAGACGAGAGTTAGACTCTGTCTCTAGGTGCACTCACAAAAATCTCGAATAGTAAATTATTTCCACCCTTTTATCGTTAAATTCCTTTTACGTTCTACTTTCTTTCATTAGACTCCTTTTATTTCCACCTTCCATTTGTCCCACTTCGTCTTTGTTCACAAAAAATTAACAATATCAACTAAATGTCTCTCCAAAAAAAAATTTATGTCAATAATGAAATACCAGGAGCCCCTCTACTTCTTCGGTAAAATGGGTATTTTGTTCTTGTTTTACGAAAATCTTTTATTGTTTACCTTTTATTATACATTGAGAATTTTTATGTTTAAACAAGAACAAATCACCGATTTAGTACAGGATGAGAAAACGTCGGGGTACATGAGGTCCGACGGTTCGAGGAGACAGGTATCCTAAAGGGTCCATTCTGACAATCTCACCCAGTGACAAAGGAAGAGGTCCCCTAAATGGACTGGGTCCCCAGTTTCTATCAAAATTTCTCATTGGGTCTTTAGTGGGTCCTTTTACTTTGGTTGTATACTTATTGTCTTCTCTCCTCTTTACGTTACTCTCTTATATAGACACTCTCAGGATCGTTATCATCAAAATTTTACACTTCAGTCTCTTTGTCTATCCTTCTTTAACAATTCTTTTATTATGTTCTCTTAAAGGGTCTTGAGTTAAACCCAGAGAACTGACTTTTCCAAACAACCCACAGGTCAGGATACCTGTCGTTTGTAGGTATTGTTCGGAGTACTATTATAAAGACTTATGATCTTACTTTTCTTTTGGTGTATGAAGGTCCCTCGTTTTTATTGTCCGATGTACTTTTCATCGTCCTTAGTCTTACAATAGTCAGAAGGGTCATCGTTGTGACCTACGATTTATTACCACTCTTTAGGGAAATTTTCTACTACTCCCTTCCAATAAAAGTTGGACCTTAAGATGTGACGGTCTTCCCACTCTCATCTTATTTCTGGAAAAAACTTCACATTCCTGAGTTTCTAAATGGATTTTCAGTGTAAAGAAATCTTTCGTTGACTTCTGACACGCAAGTGTTGCACTCTCGTTTGGTTTCTTCTGTGACCTCTGTCTTTAAGTTGGGTCCTCTACCACTTTTCGTCAGATTCTAGGTGACCTGTCTCAGGATCTCTTGTTAGGTACGTGTGATCCTGGCCTTGTATCTCTCATCACCCTTTTTCCAGGGGTCGATTTTAACCCTGACCATCTAAAAACAATGTCTGACTTACAAACACAGGGGAGCGGGTCTAAAGTATACAACTTCAGACCTGAGGTTACACTACCCTAATCCTCCACCCCCGGAAACCCTCCAAAAACCCAGTACTCCTACCTCGGGAGTACTTCCCCTAATCACGGGAATATTTTCCCTGGGGTCTCCTCAAAAGAAAGTGGAAGAAAGACGGTAAACTCCTGTAGTACCTTCAACCGTCCGACATTGAACTTTCTCCTGGGAGTGGTCTTGACCCAGTAGGACCTTGGACCGAGTCTGAAGGTCCGAGGTTTTGATACTCTTTATTTAGTGACAACAAATATTCAGTGGTACACTTACCCATAAAAGAAATTTATACCATTTTTGGAATCCACTTAAATCCTCCCTTGACCGTTATCTTGTTATCTTTTAATACGTTTAATAGTTGACATTCCTTCTGTCTTGATATATACTCTCTTTTATCAGTAGTACATTAATGAACCATGTTATTATTCATTATATCTATTATCGTTATATTCGTAAAATTATATATACTATAAATGGTCCTTGCTGACTCGCTGACTTGACTTGACTTGACACTATGTTAAGATAACCAATTGACCATCACTACCATTTTCTCAATTACCAGTTAATATGTTGTCATTTTTCAGTCATTCGTCATTCATAGTAGATTGTGTCTATTGACTCTTTTATCATGACATTTATGTAATCTTTTTATTTTAAGGGTTTGCAGTATAGTAGATTTACGTAATATCGGAATTCATGAACTATTTACAGTAGTGGACTGTTTCTGTCGACTATAATTCAAATATAAGTTATAGAAATTCGTCATTAACGTTCTACAGTTTAACATGAAATATTGGTAGGGTTGAATGTTCTCGGTCTTTTATAACTGATGGTAACAAAAGGACACAACTTCACCACTTTAGATTAAAGTAATCGTAATACCTTGTTAAATGGTTCACGTACTATTGACACTTTACCTCTAAAATATAACAGGGGTTTGGTTAAAGTAAAAAGGGATAAGTACGAAGACCCATATTAAATTTTCCAGAATTTTTGACTTAGTGGGACATGATAAAAGTCCGGGATATTACAATTCTTTGTGTTTATATATGAACTGAAGATAAAAGGTAAACAATTAAAAAAAACAGTACTCTTTCAGTATGTTTGTCTTACTCCTGTCTAACTTGTAATTCTAAGTTATCTGAACAAAATTACTCTTTCCAATATTATCCTTCTCCTTTATCTTATTTTAAGTGGGTCTCTGTCGTTTACTAGGCTACGATTGCGGAAGAAGACCGACGAAATACGAACGTCAGTAGTAAGATCTACGGAACCGGACTTCCTAGAAAATACATTAAATTTGTATAGGAGACAAGAGTCTTGACTCTATTGGTTAAAGTATAAAAGGTAAAACGATCATTTCACATTCTCCGAGGCCCACCTTTACTCTCCTTACGAAGCAGATCCGTTTATATAGTAACGAGACAATCTTTGTGGAAGTAGGTCTTTCTATTTAATTACATTGAGTAAAACCACCGTAGAAGAACTCGGTTTATGTGAAGTTTCACCCCTGTCCTATCCTACATTCGAGACTTTAATTTTACGCCTCTATATAACTATAGTTTTAGTAAAAGAGAGGTAGGGACATTTTGTCCTTCTATTATGACGGGTCTTACTGGTCTGCCACGAATGGGTGTCTCCACTATGTTTATCTTTTTAAGTTGTGAAGTGTCACCACAAGACTACGGTTGGGAGTGTTCTCCTCTTTTCAGGTGTGATATAGGATCTGGATGGAGATGGTCCTGCCGAGGTCCAATAATAATGTAGAAACCTCGGAATTAATAGTAAACGTTGAAATAGGGGGTCACCCCTTTCCTGAGCCAATTGATTTACAAGATTACTTGATTTACTTATTAGAAGCACTTTGATTTTATTTTGTTAAAAATGAATTCTGATGAAATAAAGTACTTTTATTTTATTTGGCTTTGATTTTCAAAATTACTTTTATTAGTGACTTTTTGTAAACTCCAACCCCCCTAATGAAGAGTTTCCGTCCATTCTGGGTGCCTACTTCTTTTATGAAAGCCGGTTCAAACTTACAGGAGTAAACTTGAGTCACTTTTACTTTTATCATTCATGAAATGACAGTAATAACCTAAAAGCTAACTCCTTTTTACTTGACATCTTAAACACAAACACATTAAGTTCTCTACCGACGGTCGACAGTTCATCATTCAGGTGTCCATCTTTAGAGTCAAAACGATTTAAAACAAAATACAAGCGATGACTTTTATGACTAAATTTACACGAGTCAACGAGTAAGTACAGGTTGAGATACGTCAGAGTTCCTGACATCGGACGGTCCAAGGAGACAGATACCTTAAAAGGTCCATCCTTATGGCCTCACCCAACGGTAAAGGAAGAGGTCCCCTAGTAGGGTTGAGTCCCTAGTTTGGGTCCAGAGAACGTAGAGTACGTAACCGTTCATTCACGAAATGGTGATCACGGTGGACCCTTCTGGTCGAAATTTTATATGATGTAGTTTCCACTTGTTTTTGTAAGTAGTCATAAAGTCTGTGTGCACGATAACTGACCAAAGGGTCAGTTACAATAACTGACCAAAAGGGAAAGAAAACTCTTTCTGGAACGGGGCTTTGGGGTCCTCTTTGTGACGGAGGACACTATTTTGTACCCTTATGAACTGCTGTGGTGTAACGAGGACACACAGGGTTTCTCGGTCCACGGGTTTCTGTTTTACGGTACACCAACAGATGGAACTGAATTCTACCCCTTTCCGTACCTGGTGTGCGTCCTGTGGGTCCGGGACCTCACGATCCTATTCCTCGGTTAAAGACCTCCCCGGGCTCTCCGTCCGACTCCTACTCCTAGGGTCGTATACGGACCACTACCCTGGAGAGGAGGACAGGTGACGCGGGGGTCACCACTGGAGATTGAACCGACTTCCTTCCTGCAGGGGAGGGGTGGATCGGGGTACCGTAACGGAAAAGTGGACGAGAGGGGTGTCGGAAACCAACTCTCGAAACATGAGTCCCCGGACCTGAGGTGAGACCAACACGGTTGACATCGACGATACGAGGGTCGTCCCCTGAAGTCGCGAGAAAGGGGTAGAAAAGAGTAGATTGTTCCTTCTACTAAAGTTATGGATGACGGACCCCAATTGTCCGTGTACCTCCCCTACTTCACAAATCGTGTCTCGGACCGCATCCACACACTCCTCATCGTCAATGAGTAACACACAACTGGATGACTACGAAAATTATAGACAACCGGGGGGCTGTTCCCTAAGGGTTCACCACGATCACCATTTCTTAGGCGGACGGTTTCGTCCTCTACGTTCTCTGTACCGAAGTTAGGGACCTAACCCTTCTAGGGGACGGAACTCTTAGGGTACCTGTCTCCTCGGACCACCCGATGGTTGGGACACCGGTGTTTCACAACCTGTACTGACTCACCGACTTATGTGTGACCGGGGATGATTCACCAGGACGGGTCCCTGTGTCTCTACTTAGTCTGTGTCAGTAGGGGGTCTCTCTGGTAGTAAGGGTGCTCCGAGGGACAGATTATGTTCGGGAGACTGACCCCGTCTCTGAAGTCTTAGAAAAAGTCCCGTGTATACACTAGGAGATGGGGTCCGGAGGTGGGTGGGGCACACAGGGTGGGTTCTCCAGTGTCAACACACAGGGAGAGATGTTAACGATAAACGAAAGGAACGAAGTCTTTTAAAAAATGGGTTCCCGAAAGACGGAAGAGTCTCAGGACACCCTTAATACTATTTGTCCAAAACCTTAAGTATTTCACCCTCTCCATGTCAAAGTGTTTCTCTTCCCTACTCTCTCTCTGTTTTATCGTCCCTAGGTGAAAGGATTCACGAACCGGTCTCGAGCAACTAACCTAAATTGTTTGTCGAGTGTCTCTCCTTCAAAACAAGGACTGATTACCGTAAGTAGGGTACGGGGTCTATTGGTCCTTGGCACCTACGTCAGTTGTTAGTTTCTCGTTCGTCCATCGGTCAGGGGTCAACACGATTTCCGTATTTTCCGGTGATCGACTCGTACGGAAACCGACTTACCGTCACCTGTCGTTGGTGTGGTGAGTCCTTAAAAAGACGGACCACTGTTTGGAAGACTTAGCTAAGGTCGAAAATCTCGATGTTCAGGAGTCCCAGGAGTAATAAATTACGACGTTTTCATATTCACGGGTGTCTTATTCTTTACTGTTTCCTCCGTCTTACCCTTACTCCTTCTACACACGAACCTTCGCTTACGTGTTCATCAGTTATAGTAAATTGAGTACCCTCGGTTTATGTAAACCTTCGACCTAGAGAAAAGTCCTATGTCCCTCGTCTACCCGTACGGCTTAGGTGTCTTCGTAGGAAATCGGAAACTCTCCGTGAGCCCAGGTCTTCTATTCTGACCAAAAGGGATACCTAGAAGTAGGAGTCACCGGGGTGGTTCTCAGTAGAGTGCCTTCCCCCAGTAACTCCCGAAAGTTGTTCGAACGTCCTTCAGCCGAGAGGGGAGGGGTGAACCGTACGACTCTAAACGGATTAATGTTAAAGGAAGGAGAGAAAAATTTCTTGACATAGGTTATATAATTGTAGTGTCTCTCTTTTACGAGGATGATATCCGAATTTTAAATATTTCTACAGAAGATTGAAATAAATCATGTCACAAAAAGTTTGAATAAACTTGTAAACTTATATCTGAACACACATACACTTTGAGAGTGATTATGGGGTTGAGATCTCGGGATACTATCGGACGGATCCCCGTTGTCGGTCCTCTCCCCCGACAGGTACCGGAGTGGGGTTCCTAGACACGAGTGACAGCCAGTGACAATGTAGGTGGAGAGACTAGTTGGGTAACGTACGAGGGTTTCATGGTAGAACTCTTAGTGATTGTTATCGAACGACTCGTCTCTTAGGGTATGTCACATGTTAAGATCGGGACTTCACTAGGAAACTTAAATAGACCATGTTTGGTCATTTGTAAGTCTACTCTTTTGTGGATCTTTCCCCTTCGTTCAACTATCGATTCCATCTTTAGCTTAAACTAAGAGGTCGAGAGAGGTCCCAATGAAATTAGTAAGACAAGAAAGGGGGTGGTCAATGGGAGGAGACCAAGAGGAACAGATCCTCTGATCGTCAGGACCAATGTGTGGGGTCTAGTAGACTGTTGTGAGGGGTAAAGTTAGGACTTGAGATGAAGGGTAACTTGTGCTGGTGGTAAGAACATTAATGAACGTAAACCCTGTGTTCTCGGTAGACCCTAGGGAGAATAAGGATTTCTATTAGTTTCTGTGTTCGAATGTATTTTCATCTTTGTACTCCTCCAAACGTGCAATCCTACTGGTGAGTCCGACGTCCTTCTTTTACCTACCCGGACTCCGACCAGAGAGACGGTCCTTTCGGAAAGGAGGTCCGTGAGTGTACTAACTGAGGGTAGAGACGAATTTATAGTTGGACAGTAGAAGAGTCACTCCGGAAGTCTAACGATGGAATCTGTTTTATCGGTAGAAAGGGGTAAGGAAAATTGAAACAAAAAGATTTACAGTAAATAATCGGGGAGGGTAATGTATGACAAAAACAAGTAAATAGAAAAGAGATGAACCCACGTACTGGAACATACATGTTCCGAAACGAATTTTTTTATGTAACGGTACATAGTTTATGGACCTTGTATCATCGACGAGTAATTTAAAAAACTTGTTACAAGATGTTTTGTAAAAACATGAATTCGAGAAAAAATCCTTGTATTCCCCAAAAGAGTCCATGTTTAGATCTTTACCTTAACGACCCAGTTTCTCGAGTACGTTTAGGTCGAAGAAAATACTAAAGGTTTAACAAAAAGTTACACCAACATAATTCAAGGTACGGATGTCCGACACAACGGTTCAAAGACGCAGAAATGGTTGGTGACTATAAGACAGAAAGATTTAAAGTCGTTATTCCCATTACTAAAAATCAATATATCCTTCTTACTAAGGGTTCATATCTTTTATATATCACACATTATGACCTTCCTTTACATAGTTTTATAGTTACTTTATCATTAACGACCCATTACCGATCACCCCGTCTCAATGTTGAACAACATATTTAAAGGGACAAAGATACATAGAAGATGTAGAGAGAATAGGGAAACCTGGTATTCCCGGTAAAAAGGAATACAATTCGGTATGACTTTTCCTCGTTTCGGAGTTTTATCGGAGAATTATTTTATACCTTTATTGCGGTTACAGGTAGTTGTTTACTTACCTATTTCTGTACATTATGTATACATGTTACTTTATAATAAGTCGGAGTCATATCTTTCTTTACGACACTAAAAACTGTTGTACTTACATAGAACTCCTGTAGTATGATTCACTTTATTTGGTCTATCTCTTTCCCTTTTTGGGACGTACTAGAGGGAATATATATCTTAGATTTTGACAATTTGAGTATCTTCGTTTCTCATCTAACCACCCTGGGACCCCGACTCCCTTCCACTTTGTCTCTCAATGACAAGTTGACCATATTTCGAATTTCCTCTTCCCCCACCGTCTCCTACTCTACCAATCTATCATAGTGACTGAGTTACCTGTATTTAGACTCGTTTGAGGACCTCTCTCAATTCCTGTCCCATCGGACCGTACGACGTCAGGTGCCCCAACGTTTGTCAGTCTGTACTGAATCACTGACTTGTTATTGTTGTACGTTCTACCCAATCAAGATCTCTAGACGACATGTAATACGGTTCAGTTGTTTTGATATGACACTGAATTTTTCTCCTACCTAGAGGATAATTCACAAGAATGATGTCTTTTGTTTTTTGATTTTTTCGGGGTTTCTTTGTGTTTCCTTTGAAGATCCCCACTACCCACATAGAAAACGAAACTAACGCCACTACCAAAGTGTTCACACACGCACGTAGGTTTGAGGAGTTTAACGAGTGTAATTTATGCACGTCGCACAACGTATATCTAATATTGAGTCATTTCGACAAAGTTTCTATTTACCTCGTACCCTGTTTCTACGTCACGGCTGACCGTTTCGGTCAAAGAGAGGGAGTTTCTGCTCCGTTCCGACTCCGTCTCCCTCTTCTCTACTCGTACCTCTCCCTCCTCGTCCCTCTCGTCTCAGACTCTTCCCCTCGTCGGAGGACAGGACTTTAGATCCTCGGCTCATCCTCTTCCACCCTCAGCTCGACAGTATCCTATACCCGTCCACTAGAGGAGTAGGTTTGGGGCACTGGCTCAGTGTTCGATGGTCAGGAGCGCACCACCACCAACGTGCGTCCCTACATGTTTATTGTGTGGACGGAAAGAAAGCTCAAAACGTTGTGGAGGGACCTAGATGGGGAGAGAGGTCCTCCCTGGAAAGAGGATGTAAGACGAACTTGACCGTGTACGGTGGTGATTCGTCACTACTGTGACACAACGAGAACAAAATCACTGACAGAGGAGTGACCTGACGTTCTAGGGACTCCGGTCCCCAGTAGAGACAGGTGGCACCATAGGTCTCTGGGAACACGTTCGAATGTGAAGTCCGAGAACTATTCAAACACACGTACGAGTCAGTATAGGCTAAGAAAGACTGGGGTACCTGACATCGGGCGGTCCGAGGAGACAGGTACCCTAAGAGGTCCACTCTTATGACCTCACCTGACAGTACGGGAGGAGGTCCTCTAGAGAGACCGGGTCCCTAGTTTAAACGCAGAGGATGTAACGCGTACCTAGAAGTAGTGACTCGGTGTCCCCTTCGGGAACTATTCATGTACAACTACACTAATAGTGGGGACTGGACTAGAGTCCTTGGTCGTTTGTCACCACGTCTATCAAAACTTCTTTCAGTGGAAAAGAGGGTCTAAAGAAAATGATAGGAAAGACCTTCTCTGTAGGGTCTCAGACATCCACGACGCTTCCTCAGTGACCGTGGTCGGTCTCCAACCCTTGGTCCGTCGAGACCTAGTCTGCGCCCAACACCCTCCTGTCGACACTGAGTCCTCAACACCTGAGACCTTTCTAGTTACGTTTAGAGAGGGGTGGGACCTCTTTATCGTGTTTCGGACACGGAAGCCCTTACGGGGTGTCCGAGTCGTCATTTCTTAGGTGGACGGTTACGTCCTCTACACTCAAGCTAGGGACCCAGTCCTTCTGGGGGCCGCTTCCTTTACCGTTGGGTGAGGTCATAGGAACGGACCCTTTACGGTACCTGTCTCCTCGAACTGTCGGATCTCAGGTACCCCAGTGTTTTAGTCTGTCTTGAATTCGTTGATTCGTTGTTGTTGACGCGGAAGGATTCCTTACCAGGTGTCCCGTGTGGGTTGGGAGTGATCACTTAATTAGGTCTCTCGGTTCCGTTAGACTTCCCCTTATTAATGTGAAAAAGACTGTAGTGAAAATTTTATAGAGGGAGACGTTTATTAGTTTACCTTACTTCGACGTGGTAAACTTTCTGTCTAAAACGTTTTCTATGAAAACTCTCTTTTTGTCGTTAAAAGTCTGAAAAAGTGAATGTATAACGAGTCTACTTCTAACATATTTTGGACGGGGTCATTCATTCTTTATTGAAAACACCGGTTCTAGATTCGGAGACCCCGGATTCGAAGGTGACACGAATGGAGGATTACCCGAGTCTCCCCTGTCACAAGACTCCTGAGTTTATTCGTGTCTAAGTACCAGACACCAACAGTAGCAAACTTTCACTTTCACTTCAGCGAGTCAGTACAGGCTGAGAAACGTTGGGATAATCCCAGGAGACAGGTACCCTAAGAGGTCCGTTCTTATGTCCTCACCCAACGGTATAGGAAGAGGTCCCCTAGAAGGGGTGGGTCCCTAGTTTGGGTCCAGAGGACGTAACGTCCTTCTGCGAAATGTAGACTCGGTGGTCCCTTCTAGCGGACAGTAGCAAATCAACAAGATTTTCCTATTAGAGACGTACAATTTAGACGTATACCTAAAGTCGTTACAATGATAATTCTAAATACATCGAAATCAATACCTTGGACCTCTTCCGTTACCGTTGGGTGAGGTCATGAGAACGGACCTTTTAGGGTACCTGCCTCCTCGGACCACCCGACGTCAGGTACCCAGAGATTCTCAGTCTGTGCTGACTCACTGAAGGGAAAGTGAAAGTGAAAGTACGTAACCTCCTCCTTTACCGTTGGGTGATGGCACAACGACGAGCCTCTTAGGGTCCCTGCCGCCCCGGACCACCCGACAGCAGACACCCCAGCGTGTCTCAGTCTGTGCTGACTTCGTTGAATCGTCGTCGTCGTCATCAATACCTTAGTCGAATCTTGTCTTACATACAGACGACATTTCGTTATCAGTAGTAGAGGTGTATAGTGGAATAGTCCCGTCTCTCCTGGATGGTCTAGCGGTATTAAGTTTTTTCGGATTCGTACATAAACGTAAGGGAGACCCTGAACTTGACCCTTCCGTGCAATCTCCCGAAGGGACGTCCCTACGTAAGTGAGATAATACCGGTGTGTGCGTATAAGGTCTCGGAAACCGGAGAAGTGGGGTCGTATCCATGTCCAGAAACTGTTCAGTCTCCTTTGAGACTAACGAAAGTTTGTAATAGTAAGACTGACAGGGATTTATGGTATTAGTACAAACAGTTATCTTGGGGACTAATTATAAAAAATATTGAGGATCCTCTCCATCCAAATATAAAACATTACAACCCTATATGTTTTATTTTACGTGGTTGATATTCATAAATCAAGTTACTCGAAATTTTTAGTATATTTAGACATTTTGATGTTAAGTTTCGTTCTCCTTTCCAGTCAAAATTAAGACGAAAGTTTGATCTCGAACGGAATCTTACTGGTTTCTCTGAACAATGTTCTTATAACAATATGGGTAGTGGTCCCAGAGAGTAAAACACCCATTTCATTCCAGAACTCTTAACCGTAAAGATCATCCAAGAGTCTACTCCCGTTACACAAAGAACGTTGAAGGGTCCGCTAGAATTTCGACGCCCAGGTTATGAACCTCTTGGCACCACACGGACTATGACGAGTCGGGACTGATACGTAATCTTGTGGGACCCTTCAGAAATTCTGGACCGTTGGGAGAAGAGGAGGGGCACACAGACTAGACCAACCCCTATTTCCTCTACCCCCGAAGGGTTCTCCATGATCACCATTTCTTGGACGGACGGTTACGTCCTCTGTATTCTCTACTTCCAAACTAGAGACCCAGTCTTTCTAGGGGACCTCGTCCCTTACCGTTGGGTGAGGTCATAAGAACGGACCTTTTAGGGTGTCTGTCTCCTCGGACCACCCGATGTCAGGTACCCCAGTGTATCTCAGCCTGTGTTGATTCGCTGATGTATCGTCGTCGTCGTTTTCTCTGTCTCATTGGACCGGACGAAGAGACCTTATCTACGGTCGTGGTGGAAATTTTTTATTTTCGTCTCTTCGCGTGTGTTGTTTACATATCGAGTCACCTAATAATTCACCACTCATAGGAGCATTGGTGGTCTGTCCAGTTCTTTAACTTGAACTAGTCGGTGGGTCTCGACAGGGAAGAGTTAGTGTCGGGGGAGGTAAGGCTGAAAATGTCGTTAATGAAGAGACCAAAGAAAAATCAAAAAAAGTGCGATGTGTGATCAAAGTAGAACGGTAACTTTTGCAACTGTGTAGAAAATTTAAAGAAAATTAAAAGTCTTAATGGAGGTCGGGGAAGAAAAGGAATACACATGTCCAACTTTTTGGGTTCGTTAAATTGGACACCGAAGGTTGTCACACCTAAAACAACCAACACATGAACAGAACGACAATTATACAGGAAGAAAGAATGTACAAAGAACTTTTAATGTCGGTCTCTGTTTCCGAACTTATCTGAGGTCAAACTAACGTAACCGTTCTGATATTTATACGATATAAGAGAGAAAAACACTTCAATCGGCAATAATAAAGTATTACGGATCCAGACAAATAAGGGACCCCTAAAGGTTTACCAGCATAAGATTAAGGTATAAAGAAAAATACGAAAATTAACCTTACTAATATATTGTCTCTTACAACAGGGACTATATGATAAACCTCTGGGTCATCCTGTCAAGTAAATTCTTTTTTTCCTTCTTTACGTAGGAAGAAAGAGTCAAAAATTCTTTTACTTTGGGTCTTTCAATCGGTCAATCAAACCCAATTTTGATAATAACTATTAAGTACCTGGGTTTTGTATATACTACCTAAAATTAAGGAAAGTCAACAATAGGATAACATCCTTTTAACCCAGAATATACGGTTAACCCTCGGACAAGTCCAACCAGTCACTTAGAAAAACTATACTGGAATCACCAGAAGTTATTGAAAGAACGACATAAGATCCCAATAACCGAAAAAAAAAAAAAAAGGGACAGAGTCTGAACCCTAGTTGGTATTAAAGAAAATTATCCTTTACTTTAGACTTCTAGTGAACACCTACCCAGTAACAAAGACCCAAAATTCACCTTTCCCATGTATATATATATATATATATATATATATCAGGTACCTTAAAAGGTCCGGTCTTATGACCTCACCTATCGGAAATTTTTCCTCTCGTATGTCTTCTTCCCCATCGGAAAGGGAAGAGGTTCCCTAGAGAGGTTAGGTCCCTAGCTTGGGTCCAGAGGGTGTAACATCCGTCTAAGAAATGGGCGACTCGGTGTTCCTTTTGGGTTCTTATGACCTCACACTTCGGATAGGGAAGTGGTCGTCTAGAAGGGTTAGGTCCTTAACTTGGTCCTAGAGGACGTAACGTCCACCTAAGAAATGGTTCACTCGATAGTCCCTTAAGGTATATATATATATATATAAGAATAAATATACATACACGACTTTTCTATTTTATGAAGTACTCTACTATATCGATACAGATTGAATTTACTTCCTGATATCCAGGGAAAATGTACAATCTGGACATAGAGGTAACAAGGTGGGATTCTTAGGACTACTTTAGGGGTCTCGGTCTCCTCATAAATAAACGAAGTAAAGTGTTATGTGTAAGTGGTCGAAGTCTTATGGTTATAGTTATGTTGTTTATGGTTATACTAATACTTTTTATTAATTTCTTAAAGAGTACATACGAGAAGAATGAGGGAGGGAAAAACTTTAACAACATGGTATAGATGTAACAGTGTCGTCTATGTATGGACAATTATGAAAGAGAAAAATTGGAAGTAAATCTTAAGTAAGATGTTTATCGAGATGTACGTTACAAATAGC
Source organism: Capra ibex (assembly GCA_006410555.1). NCBI lineage: Eukaryota > Metazoa > Chordata > Mammalia > Artiodactyla > Bovidae > Capra > Capra ibex. The sequence goes on from SJYO01004576.1 coordinate 11,240,055, forward strand.
GGTCCGAAATACATTTATAGAGAGATCAAGGAAACTTCTAGACTTCGAGTAAGAGACCATATAAAAGGCCCTTCCTCGGACATTTGTTATAAGTCTCTAGAACAACTATTATGTAATATGGGAAATATGAATAAAATAAGGATTTAGAAAGGACTCAACCACAAAGGAAAACTCAAAAAGGTTAAAATTACCTATAACAATAAAGTACAGTACATAGTAAAAGGTTTACATTAAAACGAGTAAAACTTTATCACCTAATATCAAAAGACCCGAACGTAAAGACCGTACGTAAGTAGTAGAAATTTCTATCATAGGACGAGGAATAAGAGTCAAAAAAGATGATAATTGAAACTTACTTGTACTGAAACTTAATATGAACGACGAGTAAAAACATACTTAAATAAAAGAGGACTTTAAAATCATCCTCCGTTCCAAGTCTTGTCGAAAAGAGTAAAGGGTCTCAAGGACGAAGACAACAAAAACAAATTCTCTACACGTTTTGAGCCTATCGACTGAAGGACTTAAAAGAACCACAAAGGGGAGAGGATGAAGAAAAAAATTTAAAATAAATAAATATAAATCAAAACCGACACAACTCAGAAACAACGACGGTCCCGAAAAGAGATCAACACCACTCGTCTCCGACGAGAGATCAACACCACGGGTCCAAAGAGTAACGACACCGAAGAGAACAAAGCCTCATACCTGGGAGCCCGTACACCCGGGACATCAACGTCGAGGACCCGAGATCTCATATCCGAGTTATCGACGTCTCGTACCCGAGACGTCATACACTCTAGAAGAACCTAGTCCTTAGTTTGTGCACAGAGAACGTGACCGTCCGCCTAAGAAATGGTGACTCGGTGGTCCCTTCGGAAGGGGAGAAGAGGAAGAGAGACCTGAAAGAGAAAGGAAAAAGAGATAACAGGTATAGGACGAGTTAAAACAAAGGTGAGGGTCTACAAAGAGAATGTATACTGAAAGACAGGACCTTTCGTCAAGACTATTCAGTTAAAGTTCAAGTAAGTTTGCCGGACTAATGGAAAGTTTGGAACGGTTCCTTTCGGAGGTAAATCAGTGATTGTCAAAATAGGTGACAAGTGTTTAGCTAGCTTAAAGCAAAAGGTCACTTATGGGTGACCCATAAACCTCAAGAGGAGGAAGTGTTAGAAGTCTAGGGGGTAACGGCGGAAGGTGAAGGAAGGTGTCTTTTACGAAAATCTGTTGGAGGAATCTTGTACCCGTATGAAAAGAAAGGAGACGACAAAGTGAGTTCTTTTAAGTGGTACTGTCACGCTTAAAATGTCAGATAGGGAGGGAACCTTTTATAAGATTTTGTACTAATTCTTCCACCAATGTGATATCCTAATGTCGTTGTGACACCCTGTCAGTATCTTAGATGGACTTAGAGGTGGTTGTTTTATGTACTTTCTTTAGTCTGTGATTTACTTTTTGAGTACCTGTTATATATAAATGTTTTAGTAATTCACTATTCTATATGGGGGACGAGACGTGGGACATTATTTTCCTCTCCCCATGTTTGGACTTAACCAGTTATGTACGGGGAACAAAAAGGTTCTCTTTGAACAAACACAAAGTGTAAAATCTTCTTTACTTTGTAAAGTTCTTCGAAGGAAAATCGACACCGGTTTCTTTTAATGTAAGGTGTGGGTTTATATGTGTCGACCCATACCTTCACCGCCCCCCCCTCATTCTCGAAAGTATCTCAATAATTTCGACGTCGTATTCTTTATTTTAAGAGTTACCTTTAAGAAAATTCGAGTAATTTAAACTCTCTTTGTTTTTTAAATTCTGGGTTAAATAATAAACTAAAGTGTTTTTACGGACCACAGTTTCGTTAATGGGTAAAATTTACGAAGTCGTCTCTTTTGTATGTGAAGGAATCGACTCTAAACCCCCCTTCTTCCGTCCGTCATCGACCATCGTAGTATTTAGAGACTTCCTAGACTTGTTCGTAGAAGACTTGTAAAATTCTCAAATTGCTCACGATTTGAAGTCGGGACTTCTTTGTTCGGTCTCTCGTCAAAGTAGAAAACATTTAGAGTCGAAGGTAGACCTCAGAAAGAACGTCCCCTCTTCATTTGTAGTAGGACTTTATTTTTATTTTTTTATTTTTTTCAGTGTGTGTGTGTGTGTGTTTTACTTTATTTTAGTTTACAATACTGTATTGGTTTTGCCATACATTGACATGAATCCGCCACGGGTGTACATGAGTTCCCAATCGTGAATCTCCCTCCCACCTCCCACCCCATGTCATCTCTCTGGATCCTGACTTTAAAATAATTCTTGCTACTACTTATAACATGCTTATCATAGAAAATTTGGGAATATAGAATAACATGGAGACTTTTTTTAAAGGCTGTGTCCTTGTTTCTTATCCTGAAATGTGACTAATTGTGAAAATATCATGTTTTAAAGAATGAATATAATGAACTTGAATAAACTTTTAAAAAAATGGTTCTCCAGACTCTGTATGATTTCAATACCTGTAGACCATGAAATTTTTGCACCTTGCTTTATGTCCCTGGGTATGCTCCAATGTCTCCTGGTTTGTAGTCTATGGGAACCCAATATAATTTGTCTCCTCCTGTGTGTGAAAATTGTATAAATATTAATTATGTTGAATTGGTTCATAGTGTTTTTCAGCCTTACTTTTCTGTCTATTCATTCTACTAATTTTTGAGAGCTTGATATTGAAATTCCAACTAAAAATCTTAATTTATCTACTTTAAAATAATTATACTGGATTATACTTAAAAATAATTATACTGTTCCCAAATCAGGATTGGGAACACGTGTACACCCGTGGCGGATTCATGTTGATGTATGGCAAAATTAATACAGTATTGTAAAGTAAAATAAAGTAAAATTAAAAAAAAATAAAATAACATATTATATAGTAGAACTATATGTAACTTTGTTCTATATTTAAGTTTCTGTAAATGTGTTATCATACTTTCATATTTTAAAAAATAAAGAAGAATGAAAAATAATGGTTCTCATCTCGAAGTTATATTACCAAAACCTGAGTGGAGTGAGCAAAACATACCTAATTTTCCTTTTTATACCAGATCAAACCAGAAGGTTGACATGACTTCACTATTGACTTTGATAATCAGATATTACAGTTTATTCCTTAAAATACTTGAAAACAGGATGCAGGAGTTTCATTCATATTGGAAAATAAAGTCAAACAAATCACAATAAATATGAGACAGAAGACAAGACCAATAAAATAGCAAAGATACAAATAGAACCTCCCCCCATCCAAGAACATTCTACAAAGAATAGAGAAAAAGATTAAAGAATTAAGGCCAAACATACAGAAATTACTTAAGTAATTCTAAACAGTTTAACTTCGGCTGTTAAAAAAAAATATGGAACCTAAAATAAACAAACCAAACAACCAAGCTCAGAGTTACGAAGAACAGACTGGTGGTTGCTTGGAAATGCGGTTTGGGGAGTGGAAGAAACAATGATTTTTTTGTTTTGTTTTGTTTAAATAAATTGACTTATTTTTTAGAAAATGAATTACTTAAAAATAACTGGATGCTAGACTCAAACAGAGTTGGGCTCTAAGGAAAGAAGGAGAATGTGTAAGGAGGCTCACACACAGTTTTTTTTTTGTTTGTTTCCTTTTTTTGTTTTTCGTCACACCCTGAAGCATGTGGGGCTTAGTTCCCCAACCAGGTATCTAACCCATGACCCCTACGTTGGAAGCACAGAGTCTTCACCACTGGACTGCCAGGAAAGTCCCACATACACATTTCTACCCTCAGTTTATCTTTCTTCGGCGTTTTAAAATTTGACTCTCTTCTACGTGAGCCACATTCCAGAAAACTTCTACAAAAACAAGTTAAGGTCTAGGAACCTAAATTAGAGCTTTTCAGTCAAAGCTGTATCACCTACAACAGCAGGAAGAGGATTCCAGGCTCATTTGGAATGAGGTGGGTTTCTCAACCCTCTGAGGTTTAGGTGACCTTTGGATTCAATGACTGGTGGTTAAACCAAATTTTTTTTTTCTTTTTTCTTCCTGCTGAAATTTTACAAGGAGGAAAAACAAAAATATAGGGAAAAGGGACATCCATTTAAAACCTGGTCCTGGTCTCAGCACATTATACAAACTCTTGCATTGACAAGACTAGTCTCATGACCACAGCTCCACAAAAGGAGAGCTGGCCAAAGCAGACTGGGGTGGGCATTTACCTCCCAGAAGTAACATCATCCTGGGGTGTGTTTTGTGGGGGTGCTTTTTGAATGGACAGCCAGTTGTCCAGCCACAGTGCAAGCTGCCTAGCTTGGGGCCTGGCACACATTAGGAGCTCAACAACTGAGCAAAAAGTCTCCCCATTAGCAGGCTTGATCGTCGTAGACAAATTATTTAAAGTGAGGTTTCAAGCTGTGTCCTGGTAAGAACTGCATATTCAAGTATAAAGGGTTTGATTACAAGTGCTTTTTAATGATTTAAGTATTTAAGTTTTGTATTAGTTGTAAAATCTCATAGTTTGTAAAAAGGAAAAGTGAAAAATAACTGGCTTCTGAAAGCATGATAGGGAATGTTTCATATTTTTGAGTTGGGTCAGGAGGGATGTTTGAGTCACCATCTTGGGTCTGACTCCAGATAGACGACATCCCTGTGGTGTAAGTGACCCCAGCTGGGCTGGTGGTCAGTAGTGTGTTCTTTATAGACTCAAAACCTTTGGCGTTTCACCAGGTGTTAATTTCCTATGCCGTGTAATGAAGCAGAGGTAGAGAGTCAAACAGAAGTAGTCCCTGTGGAAGAATGCATAGTAACCAGGGTCCAAGTTTGATTCCAGGCACTCAGAATCTGTAAATTATCCCCAGGGAGCTTGGCCAAGAGGGCAGAATAGGAATGAGACCTTGCCTGGGTGGTGAATTCCTCCTGTAGTGAAAATATTGAGCCCCAGCAGGACCCTCGCCAAGTGCAAAGCCCGACGGTACTTGAGCATAGGAAGGAGGACTTGGTTTTGCTTTATTCCTCTTCTCTCCCTCCCAAAAGGACCTCCCATGGAGCTGGGGCTGTCAGGCAGGGCTGGGTGGAGACAAGCCAGCACCACCTCCTCTTTGAACCAGGACAGATACTGGCTGGAGCCATCCTTCCATGCTGCCTGATGAGCCCACGTACCAACCCAGAAGAAAAAGACTACATCTCTGCTAGGATGGCCAGGAACCCAGCACATACCAAGTAACTCTCAGCCCCATGCTTTGCGATATAGTCTTAACCCAGGTGCCTAAAAACATCTGGCTGGGATACAAAAGCAGGTAGAAAATGCTTGGCAGAGAGTTTAAAAAGCTGTAGCTAAAGTCATCTTCATCCCACACTGCTTTTTGGGGGAGGGCATTACAAACCCAGCCTTCAAATCTAGGGTTGTCAGCTAACACGTTGTGATTTATAACTCGCATCTCATTTTATAACTCAGTCCTCTGTCCCATGCTTTCCCTCCACTGTTCCTCTCTTTGTCGTCTCTGGCGTTTTGTCATTGTTTGTTCATAAAATGAAACCTGGGATAATAAAAAAGCATTCTTGCAGTCTCCCAGGCAGACCCGGTGAGGTGTAAAGGGCTCTGGATGGGTGTCAGTTCAGTTCAGTCGTTCAGTCATGTCCAACTCTTTGTGACCCCATGGACTGCAGCACACCAGGCTTCCCTGTCCGTTACCAACTCCCCGAGCTTCCTCAAACTCAGGTCCATCTAGTCAGTGATGCCATCCAACCATCTCATCCTCTATTGTCCCCTTCTTTTCTTGCCTTCAATCTTTCCCAGCATCAGGGTCTTTTCCAATGAGCCAGTTCCTCACATCAGGTGGCCAAAATATTGGAGCTTCAGCTTCAGCATGTCCTTCCAATGAGTATTCAGGGTTGATTTCCTTTAGGATTGACTGGTTGGATCTCCTTGCAGTCCAAGGGACTCTCAAGAGTCTTCTCCAACACCACAGTTCAAAAGCATCAATTCTTCGGTGCTCAGCTTTCTTTATGGTCCAACTCACATCCATACAAGACTACTGGAAAAATCATAGCTTTGACCAGACAGACCTTTGTCATAAAGTAATGTCTCTCCTTTTTAATATGTTGTCTAGGTTGGTCATAGCTTTTCCTCCAAGGAGCAAACATCTTTTAATTTCATGGCTGCAGTCACCATCTGCAGTGAATTTGGAGCCCCCAAAATAAAGTCTGTCACCGTTTCCATAGTTTCTCCATCTATTTACCATGAAGTGATGGGACCAGATGCCATGATTTTAGTTTTTTGAATGTTGAGTTTTAGGCCAGCTTCTTCACTCTCCTCTTTCACTTTCATCAAGAGGCTCTTTAGTTCCTCTTCACTTTCTGCCATAAGGGTGGTGTCATCTGCCTACCTGAGGTTACTGATATTTCCCCCAGCAATCTTGATCCAGCTTATGCTACATCCAGTCCAGCATTTTGCATGATGTACTCTGCATATAAGTTAAATAAGCAGAGTGACAATATATAGCCTCGATGTACTCCTTTTTCAATTTGGAACCAGTCTGTTCTTCCATGTCTGGTTCTAACTGTTGCTTCCTGACTTGCATACAGATTTCTTTGGAGGCAGGCAAGGTGGTCTGGTATTCCCATCTCTTTAAGAATTTTCCACAGTTTGTTGTGATGGGTGTCAGGAAACACAAACTCTGAGCCCAGTGACCTTCAACAATGCACTTAACCTCTTGGGAATTCAATTAACATTAACAAAGTCCTGCCAATGCAGTAAACACAGGTTCAATCTCTGGGTCAGGAAGATTCCCTGGAGAAGGAAATGGCCACCCACTCCAGTATTCTTGACCGGGAAATCCCATGGACAGAGGAGCCTGGCAGGGTATAGTCCATGGGGCTGCAAAAGAGTTGAACACAACTTAGTGACTAAACAACAAATTTCTGAGATCCTTTGTAGCCTTCAAATATATAACCCTATGTAGGGGAATAGGAAAGGTCTGCAAAGAATAATGGCAGGGAAAACTGAGAATCCATTCCTGTGGAAGAATTCAATGGATTTGGGTATCCAAATCCATTCAAGGGTTGTGTGTGCATGCTTGCTAAGTTGCTTCAGTTGTGTCAGACTCTTTGGGACCCCATGAGCTATAGCCTGCCAGATTCCTCTGTCCATGGGATTCTCCAGGCAAGAATACTGGAGTGGGTTGCCATGCCCTCCTCAGGGATCTTCTCGATCCAGGAATGGAACCCACATCTCTTATGTCTCCTGCCTTGGCCAGCGGTTTCTTTACCACTAGCAGCATCTGGGAAGACCATCCAGGGTTGCTAAGGAAGAAATATTTGCCCACCAAGGCATTCCATGAGCTGTATGAATTACACACTCTGGTCTCCAAGGGCAAGTTCATACTACCGTTCACCACCAGTACAATTAACTCAAATCAGTAATGCACAAAGCTGCAAGGGTAAACTTAATTCTGATAGAGAGCAGGAAATTAATGCTCTGCCCTTCCTCTCTGGAAAAAGAAACAGATCCTGTTGTGAATGAACCTCTTACTACTTTTTATGAGAGGGAAGCTGAAAAGTCTTGCTCCAGAGCTTTTACAGGGTGAGGGTGTGTGCGGAAAACTAATTAGTTCAGACTGGTTTCCCCAGGACTGTGTCATGCTTGCCTTCTTCCTGCCTCAGTTACATTTCTATGAGATTGTGATGAGGCTGTCGTGTCTGCAGGTTTATAGTGAAGGATGACACTAACCCACATGTTCACAGACCGTGAGAACACTGGCTCTTCTTATCGATAAATGATGCGTTGTAGAGGTTTAAATGAAGTTGACACGGGTGACTAAGTGTTGCACCTGAAGGACCAAATGTCCTGATAGATGTCAAAGAACTTTTCCTCCTGAAAAGAGGATTGAGAAGATAGTCATTATTTGGGGCTGTTCTATTCAAACCCCTTCTTATAGATGAAGAAAACAAAGTCCAGAGAGGGGACTGCCAGCCAGAAGTCAGCAGCAGGAGAATGGCAGAGCCACGCCTGGAAAGGGGGCTTTCCAGAGAGCCCAGAGACCCAGACCAAGCTCTATCCCTGTGTAAACCACGTAATAATATTGAGGACAGATTTTTTTCCGCAGCTTAAAAGTTTTGACTTCAAAGAATCTTAAATGCTTTCTTTGTGATCCCGTGTGTGTTTTGCAATTACATTCTAGGAATTGAAACAATTTAGGAAAGTAAAGCCCTGGTTTGCCAGAAATCCTATGGAATGGGGAGTTTAGTCTAATTGAAATGTACAGCACTTTTATTTCACAATTAAAAGCTGCTATTTTGGAGTACCTCTTTCATGTCACTGACTTGTGTGCAGGATGAATGGTCCTGATTTACCCAGCATCCTCTGCGCACTGCCAAGCCCATTCACTTCCCTGACTTCATACCTTTTGCCCAGCAGGACTTAAGAAGCTGAGTTCTCCCAGGATTAGATGGCATTTGCAATTTTTCTGCACCAGTGCATACTCTCTCACCTATTCCTCCAAGTGGGCTGGAAGGTAACTCTTGAATCTGAAGAGATGGACTGGTTCCTTATGCTCCAAGATGCCTTTGGTGGATTTGACTGCTCAGTGGTGACTGTAGCTGCTCCACGCCTCTCCCCTCCCCTCCCCTGTTTCAGATGTATCCAGAGCACCCATCCTGAAAGCCAGACACTGAACTAAGTACTGAGGATGCCAGAGTTGATAAAACACAGACCCTGACTTCAAGAACTCCAAGGCCAGCGGATATTCCTCCTGGTCCAGTGGTTAAGACTTTGTTTTCCAATGCAAGGGGGTGCAGGTTCAATCCCTGGTCAGGGAACTGTGATCTCACATGCTTCAAGCTGAAAAGCCCAAACAAAAAACAGAAGCAATATTGTAACAAATTCAATAAAGACTTAAAAAAAAAAACCCTCCAAGACCAGGAGGCAAGTAAGGATTCATTACACAACTGTGGGCCATGTGTGTTGGGGATTCTGACACGCGGGCTGCAAAAGGGCCAAGGGGATTCTGGAATTCTGGAGAAATTTTCCTTCTGCCTTCCGACCTTACGTGTGACCCACCCAATTGCTGAGGGCCAGCTGTGCTAAGGAGAGAGCTGCCACCCATCACTGATTTCTGTCACTATTACCGGTTCATGCAAAATTCAGGCGAGGATCTCATCTTTCTGCCGTGATGATTGATCAGTGGATGCATATGAAACAGTCACGTCAACATGCCTTGCTCTCCCTCTGAGAGGAACCACGGATGAGAGGCCTCGTTTAGCTGATGGGACCATAAGCCCAGCTTTCATCAGGAAGCATCCCGGGCTGCTCTGAAGGACGCATTGGACCTCGTGAGGGGTTGATGTTTGCAACATCATTAAGTGATTCATTTTCCAACTGCTTCATCATGAGTTCCTTTTAAACATATGAGGCTAAAAAGGAGTGCTTGCTGTTTGGTGATTTTTCTCCTGGTCCCTTTAGGCAGCCTACGTGAAGACACTAATTATGTAGCTTCCTTGCTTAAATCATGGCCTAAGGTAGGAACAGACTCTGGAGAGAGGTGGGCTGGCTCTGCCTCTGTGACCGCCAGGCCTGTGTCTGAAAACACATACATGTGGGACAATCAGGCAGGACTCCAGAGAGGCCCTGGGCAGAGGAGAGGACAGAGAGTCCCCACTCTCTCTGACTCCTCTTCTCTGTGTGAAAGTTCAGAATAAACCTAGTTTCCATAATGTTCCTGCTTTCTTTTTCCATCCCCGAAAAATGGAATGCTCTCTGCTTGCTCTGTCTCTCTCACTCACCTTCCTTCCCCCAGTTCTTTCGTTTAAAATCAGCTTCCTACAATCAAAAACGCATTCCAGAAGTATCTCCTTTGCCCTCTGCTGTATCCCAGCAGGTCCAAAAGTGCCCCAAACCTAATAGATAAGACCAAATAGTTGCTGAATTAATGAGTGACTCTTCTTTACTCTTTAATTTCAGCACTCACCTGAGTGCTGGACAATGCCAGCCTCAAATTTTCTCCTAAACAAAGCCCCACATCTCCAGCTGTTTGTCTGCGTTTTTTTCTGCTGCCTGCTCACATTCAACATGCTTGCAACAGAAACCTTTTTCTTTCTCTCCAAACCAGCACCCCCATTTGACCTTCCTCTTTCTGCCAGCAACACCATCATTCACTCAACAACTCCAGCACCAAATTTCCGTGTGGGGCTGCCTCCTCTCCTCCTTCTGTGAACCACAGCTTGTCCTAAAGCCGGCTTCCCTGTCCACTGCCCGGTTTCCAGCCACCTTCCCTTTGCTACCAATCTCAGTCCCAAGGTCTAACTCGGAATCTCATCCCCTTAGATTTACCCTCTTACAACAGCCTCTTAACTGGTTTCATTGTTTTCTTCATTCATTGGAAAATTTTCTGCAGTCTGTGTCCTCCAAGTTCTTTGCTCATCTTCCACTTCTCTAATCTAGCCAAAATTCACCAGCCACTCTCTTATGCCTACTGCTTTGAATTTGGCATTCAAAATTCTCCACGGTCACCCTTTAAATATTGCCCAATCACACCTCCAGTGATTCCCAAGATAGAACCTTCCTTTGATTGAGTATTATTTCTGAACATGTTTTACATCTTCCCCCACCTGGATTCAAGGCCTCTCCTGTCCCTCCCCCAGGAGTCTCTCTCCTCAACTCTTTCCAGTGAACTCTGACCCAGCCTTCAAGACCAGCTCGGATCACACCTCCTCCAGGAAGCCTTCCCTAACCAGTTGAGCCCACAGTTGTGTCCACATCCTCTGAGCTCCTATAGATCATGTCCTCTGCATCCTCACTTGATCTTAGCATCAGAGCTATGTGGATATAGTGAGTCATTAGTAACTTTGCCATGCGTATTAGTCTTATCTTCCCAGCCAGCTTGCAAACGCCTTTTGAACAAAGCTCGTGGGCTCATGTTCTCTTATATTTCTACAGCAGTTAATCTCCTTGTTTTCCAAATCAAGACCTTGCACAGAGTAGGAACTCGGCTGATACTAGTTGATTTTTAAGTAAGATTAAGACTGAAATAAATGAACATCAGGATAGGAATCAAACTATGCACATTTAGGAAACGGCTTTCCTGAGGGTATTTTTTCCCTCAATAAAACTGAATATTTTAAACAATATCAACATCACATATTAGATGTGAAATACACTAGCTTATGTTAAAATTTATTTCATTGTTTTTTATTTACAGAAGAAAGAAAAATAGAGAATGTTTTAAATTCCAGTAACAAAAGTAGGTCATCTGGAAATTGATCTTAATTTTCCATATTTAAATCACCTCATTTCACCAATAACATGGTAGATTTAGTAATGATGAAGGGCTCACAAAGTAACTCTTTCGTAGTGTTTGTGTTTTAAATCAACACGAAAGTGTTATTCATGCTGTTCTGATTCAAACTGGTTAAACTACATCACCTCTGGATTTTAGGGAAAGTCTCCAATCTGGTTCTTGACTCTAAAGCCCAGATTTAGCTCTTTGCCTTTTCCTCCCTGTGGTGTTGAAGAAGACTCTTGAGAGTCCCTTGGACTGCAAGGAGATCAAAAAGGTCAATCTTAAACAAAATCAGTCCTGAATATTCATTGGAAGGATTGCTGCTGAAGCTGAAACTCCAATACTTTGGCCACCTGATGTGAAGAACTGACTCACTGGAAAAGACACTGATGCTGGGAAAGATTAAAGCAGGAGGAGAAGGGGAATGACCGGATGAGATGGTTGGATGGCATCATCGGCCCAATGGACATGAGTTTGAACAAGCTCCAGGAGTTGGTGATGGACAGGGAAGCCTGGCATGCTGCAGTCCATGGGGTCGCAAAGAGTTGGACATGACTGAGTGCCTGCACTGACTGACTGACTCTTTCTTCCTCTTCAGGGATGAATGTCTGTGTCTCTCCCACAAAATCATATGTCAAAGCCTAATCCCCAAATTGATGAAATCAGGAAGTGAGGCATTTGGGTGGTGATTAGGTCATGAGGGTGGAACCCTTATAAATAGGATTAGTGCCCTTATAAGAAGGGACAGGAGAGAGCTTCCCCTGCCCACTCTGATCTCCACCACCTGTGGATACAGGACAACTGTGTGCAAACCAGGAAGCAGGTCCTCACCAGACACAGGATCTAGCAGCACCTTGCTACCTTCATCTTAGGCTTCCCAGGCTCCCAAACTGACAAATAAGTGCTTTTTGCTTAAACCAACCAGTCTGTGGTATATTTGTTGTACCAGCCTGAAGAGTCAGCTTTTCTACAAGGAAAGCCTGACCCCCAAAACCTGACCAAATGCTGCTCTCTCCTGTCCTTTTTATGTCAGGGACATTAAAGTCTGAAATCACACCCTCAGTTTTCTGGTTAATCTCCCAGGTTAAACTCTGACCTGCTTGATCGCAGAGGTAACACCTATTTAGCTGTGTATCCACAGCTCCTATACATTGCCTGGCGCACAACTAGAGCTCCCTTGATGCCCTTTGAATGCCCTCCCAAGAACAATGATGACCTCCCAAAGAGGTGAACAAGGGCAGCGGTGACACAGAGGAGCAATGGCTCTGAGCTGCTAGAGGGTGTTCCAAAAGACTTTACAAAGGAAGTAATGTTTCCCTGGCTGGCTTTTCCCCTGCCCCCAAGCCTGTCCCCAGTCGTGCCATCTGGGCATTTTCTGACAACTACAGTTTCCTGGTTCCAATCACAGTCAGTTCAGTTGCTCAGTTGTGTCCGACTCTTTGAGACCCCATGAATCGCAGCACGCCAGGCCTCCCTGTCCATCACCATCTCCCGGAGTTCACTCAGACTCACGTCCACCGAGTCAGTGATACCATCCAGCCATCTCATCCTCTGATGTCCCTTTCTCCTCCTGCCCCCAATCCCTCCCAGCATCAGACTCTTTTCCAATGAATCAACTCTTCGCATGAGGTGGCCAAAGTACTGGAGTTTCAGCTTTAGCATCATTCCTTCCAAAGAAATCCCAGGGCTGATCTCCTTCAGAATGGACTGATTGGATCTACTTGCAGTCCAAGGGACTCTCAAGAGTCTTCAACACCACAGTTCAAAAGCATCAATTCTTTGGCGCTCAGCCTTCTTCACAGTCCAACTCTCACATCCATACATGACCACTGGAAAAACCATAGCCTTGACTAGATGGACCTTAGTTGGCAAAGTAATATCTCTGTTTTTGAATATGCTATCTAGGTTGACCATAACTTTTCTTCCAAGGAATAAGCGTCTTTTAATTTCATGGCTGCAGTCACCATCTGCAGTGATTTTGGAGACCCCAAAAATAAAGTCTGACACTATTTCCACTGTTTCCCCATCTATTTCCCATGACGTGATGGGACCGGATGCCATGATCTTCATTTTCTGAATGTTGAGCTTTAAGCCAACTTTTTCACTCTCCTCTTTCACTTTCATCAAGAGGCTCTTTAGCTCCTCTTCACTTTCTGCCATAAGGGTGGTGTCATCTGCATATCAAGTTATTGATATTTCTCCCGGCAATCTTGATTCCAGCTTGTGTTTCTTCCAGTCCAGCGTTTCTCATGATGTACTCTGCATAAAAGTTAAGTAAGCAGGGTGACAATATACAGCCTTGACATACTCCTTTTCCTATTTGGAACCAGTCTGTTGTTCCATGGCCAGTTCTAACTGTTGCTTCCTGACCTGCATACAGGTTTCTCAAGAGGCAGGTCAGGTGGTTTGGTATTCCCATCTCTCTCAGAATACTCTCTTGGGTGGGGCCAGGGACACACATGCCAAAATGCTCCACTGGTGATTCTGATGAGAAATCAGCTTTGGGAATCCCTGATCTTCAGGCAGGGGGGCTTCCCTGTTGGCTTAATGCCAGACAATCTGCCTGCAATGCAGGAGATATGGATTCAATCCCTGGGTCAGGAAAATCCCCTAAAAGAGGGCGTGGCAATCTGCTCTAGTATTCTTGCCAGGAAAACCTCATGGACAGCGGAGCCTAGTGGGCTCCATTCCATTGATCACAAAGAGTCAGACATGACTGAAGTGACTAAGCTCAGCACAGTACAGACTGATTGAACACAGCACAGTACAGATCTTCAAGCATGAAAAATCTAAGTGGCTTCTATGAGCAAGAAGTGGCCTACGGGACTGTGCTAACCTCTGCCCACCAGGAAAGCCTCATTTTGAACCACTCTACTCTCTCTAAGAGTGTGTGTGCACAACACACACCTACCTGTCTACTCATACCTCTGCACCTCTGCTCAGCTCCCGCTTATCTGGGTTACCCTTTCCTACCTTGCCTATTCACCCAGTCCCTCCAGAGGAAATATTACTTCCTTTGTAAGGTCTTTTGGAAAGCCCTCTAGAGCAGCTCAGAGCCCTTGCTCCTCTGTGTCACCGCTGCCCACGTGCACCCCTTTGGGAGGTCATCATTTGTTCTTGTATGCATTCAAAGAGCATCCGTGGAGCTCCAGTTGTGCGCCAGGCACTCCATGGGAGCTGTGGATACACAGCTAAATAGGTGTCATTTCTGGGATCAAGCAGGTCAGAGTTTAATCCAGGAGATTACCCAGAAAACTCAGGATGAGATTTTCAGGCTTTAACATCCCTGACATAGAAAGGACAGGAGAGAGCAGCGTTTGGTCAGGTTTTGGGGTCAGAATTTTCTTGTTGAAAAGCTGGCTCTTCAGCTGAGGTTTTCTACAGTATTAGGTGGCCCTAGTGGTAAAGAACCCTCCTGCCAATAATACACCATGTTATCATCATTAATTTAAGATCAAACCGTAAACAATTGTTTAAATATCCTCTCTAGAAGTCCAGATGTATTCAGTGCTTTTTCAAGCCCATCTTCCTAAGGAAACTCTCTCCCAGGGCCTTCAGTCAGGCTCTAGGCCGGCTGGTGGCCCGATGCGCCCAGCACTCAATGGCGGTCCTAGATCTCCTTGTATCAGCAGCCTCAGGACTCCCTCCCCTCTGCCCTGTGCACCAGGGTGGTAACCAGACTGCTTTCTGCATCCCATGTCTTCCTTTTCTTTGGTTTATGGCCCTGTTTTGGAAAAGCACATTCTCTGATATCTTCCTTAAAAAGGTACCTAGAAGGTACGTTTTCTGATGCTTTGCATGTCTGAAAGAAACATGACACTTGGTTAATTGCTTAGCAGTTGGGTCTCCAGCTCTACTTTAAACAGCTCTACTCACGCCAGTTTTCACAGTTTAAATGCTTCAATTCTTGGGGAAATGTGTGTAGGAAGTAATTCATAGTATAGTGATAACCACAAAATCTTGGGATAACCCAAATGCCTCTTTAACATGCAACTGTTAAAAATAATGAAAGATTCATTAATTAATCCACTTAGCCATTTCCCCAGCGAACACTTATTGAGCATCTGCCATATGTCAGGCCAAGTTCTAAGTGCTGAATATATAACAGAAGTTCCTGTCATCAGGTGCTTTATACTATCTGCCTTTTTCTCACACTTAGGTGTATCTTTCCACATCCTAAGTGGAATCTGTTTCTTGAATCTCTTTCAACTCAAGTCCAACTGGGAAAACACAAGAGTCAACCCTATTTTTTTACAAGTGAAAGATCTACTTAATCCACATTTCTGTTTATGTAAACATATTAAGAGCCAGATATGACTAAGCGATTGAGCACACACACAGAACATAATTTCAGTAGCTCAGTTCGGTTCAGTTACTGACTCAGTCATGTCTGACTCTTTGAGACCCCATGGACTTCAGCTAGCTAGGCTTCCCTGTCCATCACCAACTCCTGGAGATTACTCAACCTCATGTCCATTGAGTTGGTGATGCCATCCAACCATCTCATCCTCTGTCATCCCCTTCTCCTCCCACCTTCAGTCTTTCCCAGCATCAGGGTCTTTTCTAATGAGTCAGTTCTTTACATTAGGTGGCCAAAATATTGGAGTTTCAGCTTTACCATCAGTCCTTCCAATGAATATTCAGGACTGATTTCCTTTAGGATTGACTGGTTGGATCTCCTTGCAGTCCAAGGGACTCTCAAGAGTCTTCTCCAACGCCACAGTTCAAAAGCATCAATTCTTCAGTGCTCGGCTTTCTTTACAGTCCAACTCTCACATCCATACATGACCACTGGGAAAACCACAGCCTTGACTAGACAGGTCTTTGTTGGCAAAGTAATGTCAGTAATAAAATACCAGATGGTGCCATTCTTTGGTGTCTTTTCAAGGTCAATAACCCTTCAATTACTGTTGAAGTTAAAGACTTAATAAAGATTTAAGACAATTTACCTAGTGCTTTTGTGTAGAGTGAATTTTCAAATCATAGACTCAAATTGCATGTTAATTTATAGCTGAATTCACTGCATAAAATCTAAGTATCAATTTTAAAATTTTCTTTGTAATTTTAACCTGAAATTTACTGAGGGGTTATTATAAGTTTGGAAAGCCACAAGAAAGAAAGAACTGAAGGAGTATCCTTAAAGGCCACAGGTTTCAAGCTTTTCTTTGGAATATCCGGAGACAATTTTGGCTTATCACAGTAGAATAATAGGGTGAGAGAGTGGTGGGGTGCTACTGGCATCTAGTGTGTAGAGGCTGGGCTTCTAAACACCTTGAAATGCAAAGGACAGCCCCGGAGCAAAGAACTTTCCAGTCCCAAATATCAGTGGTGCTAAGCCTGAGAAACCCTGCTTCAAAATATTAGCCATAATAATAATAATCAGGCATTGCATAAACAAAATAAGTATTTATTCAGGAAGTGGTAGCAAAAGTTTAAATCATGAGTAATTTTTGCAGGTATTTTTGAACATTAGGTTTGAATCCCTGACTCTTTCTGTGCCTCTTTGAATTGTGTGTAGGGCTTTCACCTTTGGCTAGGAGACTACATTTTCATTTTTCTAACCCTAACCCTAACCCTGGAATATTTGGAATATTCCAAATGCCCTCTGAGGAGGAGGACAAGCTGATTGAGTAACACTGTCCTAAACAAAGACTTTGATTGTCATCTACTTGTTCTCTGAAGTTGCATGCCTTGTTGGTACTTAGAAAATAAGCCTGCCATGTGCAGTTGGCCAGGTTACTCACTGTGTAAGGGCAGCTGGCCAAAGACGTAAGGAAAAGCCAAAATCCAGCCTTTGCTCTGCTTGCCACATCATGGTCCCTGTAATGGGTCTCTGTCCTGGACAGAGAGACTTCTTTAGAATTCAATATTAGGTGCCTTGTGGGCTATCTTCTTGTAGCAACATTAAAAAGTAATAAGACTAGAATGTCAGATGCAAAACTCGTCTAGCCCAACTCCTTCAGCCTTAAAGATAGGAAAACTGAGGCCCAGGAAATTATGGAAGGATAACTTTGAGAAATGTATTCAACCTCTAGTTGAAAACTTGGGAAGAAAAGGGAGAAGCTGATTATACTTTAGGGAGCTTGAGTATGAAATGGGAAAATCTAACGTATATCTTGAAGAAGCGCCCTTGCATGGGTATTGGGGAGGAAGCACAATCCAGTTTACAGGCAGACACAAGACAAAGAGATAATCTTTCATATGAAAGGCAGTGTAGACAGGGGCCACACAGAAAAAATGTCCCTGGAGAAGAACGTGCTGATGGTCACTGCTGCCCTGGGATCAGCTCCAAACCAAGACCAGAGTCTGATTCATCTTTGTGGCCTTTGGGTTCATTCCTGGCCCATATTGGCACAGAACAGAGGCAGCAAAGCACTTGCCTGGGTAAAACACTATTGATTGTGGAGACCATGGAGGCAGAAACAGGAAGCTCTCCTGGTGGAAAGCACGGGCTGTCCAGGAGGAAAGTGTTCCAAGAATGTTCCAAGAAGCCACTGCGTCAGTCTCCCTGACCCTCAGAGAGTTCTCCTCTCTAAGAAAGCATGGCTAAATATGACACCCTCCCTTCTCCAGATGGTCCACTCACTGAAGGTGATACAGCAAGTTGTATTTTACCCCTGTCTGCCCGGTGATGTCTGCCCAGCTGCACCCACATACCCTGGACGCACCAGTTGAACCCACCCTCCCCAGGACAAGCTGGGCTTTGGGGCTCTGAGCCCACTGACCTCTCTGGAACTTCAGCGTATGGTCATCTGGCCCATGCTGTTCCCCTTGCTCTTGTAGGTCAGCTTAACCTTGGCCAAGGGCTCCGCCCCTCTCACAGTCCCAGCAAGAAATCTGACAAATCCATGATAGAGTTAACAGAAGCTGCAGCGAACAGCACACATGCTCAGAAGCCACTAAGAACACATGTCTCCTCCCTGGGCTTCTGGCTGCAACCTCGTGGTGGGTCTCCTCCTTTCCTCCAGTCCAGGGAACTCACAGCTTCACTGGCTCCTGCCTTTCCTGTTCCTCAGGGGCAGGAGTTGAACATTAAGGAAGCAACTATAAAGCACCAACTAGGAGCTTCCCCAGTGGCTCAGTGGGTAAAGAATCTGCCTGCAATGCAGGAGACGAAGGAGACGTGAATCTGATTCCTGGGTCAGGAAGATCCCCTGGAGGAAGAAATGTCAACCCACTGAGTATTCTTGCCTGGGAAATCCCATGAACAGAGGAGCCTGGCAGAATGGAGTCAATGGTGTCATAAAGAGTCGGACACAACTGAAGTGACCGAGCACGCACTTATGCATAATGCACCAGCTAACCAGGAGAGACACCCAGAGGGCCATGCCAGGTCAGGTGTTAATTCACTAGTGACTGGATCACACGGAGGTGCGGGGTGCTGGGGACCGTCTCCACCAGCACAGGAGTATTTCGAGGTTTTACCCCTGGTGGGGCCTTCCCTGTGGCTATCAGACCCAATTATCTCTCTCCTTCTTGGAAGTACAGTTTGACTCTGCTGGGTTCTCGCAAACACAGAGAAGCATCTGTACTTTTTAACAAGGGCAGCTCAAACTCCCGTAATCCACACTCCTTCGGAGGTGATGGGGTCCGGCAATAACCCCACCACGATCTCCCCTTGCAGATCTCCTTTCCACCGAGCACCTGCTGTGGCCCTTTTTCAGGAGGAGCCTAATAATACAGTCCAGGCCACTAACTCCTCTATTCCGCTGCCAAACTTTACAGATGTTTCTGCAGGGTCTGACTCTGTAACAATCCATAAAGCACCAACTACAGCTATAATTAAATTGTAAAAATCAATCCAGCCACAGCATGCAGCTGGGGAGGAATTCATCTCCTGCGATGTCCCCAGTGGGCCATAACCCTCCTCTGGCTGCCATGGCAGGTGGCAGAGGGCACTAAGTCAGCAGCACGGGAGCCCAGAGTGCACCTCTGGCTCTTGTTTCCATGGCAGGGTTTTGGGAACCATCAGAGACTCATCACAGCTGCAGCGACAATGACATGGAAAAATAGTCCATAGGATATGTGTTGTCAGATTGAGAGACACTCCAACTGGAGCTCATAGAACTCAGAAGTGAGGGTGTAAGATCTGGTGCCTGGAAGGGACTAGCCAGGGTTGGATGTGCAACTGGGCAGAGAGGGTGGGAGACCTGGAACCAGGAGAATGAAGGAAGAATGTGATCCAGGCTAAAGCAGGGGCAGAGCCCCTAGCACTTCAGACAAGGGTTGTCATTGGTAGAGATTGCCAGCCAGACTAATTAATTAAAGTTGTATGGTATTTAAAATTTGCTTTGTATCTGCTTCAGTTGTGTGTGTGTGTGTGCATGTGTGGCTTACTCTACAATGTAAATTTTATTTTCAATGAGTCCATCTGTTATCTTTATGAAATGTTGGAATTAAAAGGAATCTCTTTGGATATTGTTAAGATGAAGTACTAAACTGAATTTGCATTTGGAACAAGTCTTTGGCAGCCTGGACTGGAAACAGCTGGTGACCACTTGCCTCATGTCCACTTTGCCTTTTTTTGTGGGTTGAATGCTGCCCCATCTCCCAATCCCCCCTTTCAGGATATGTCCATCCTATTCAGGAAAAGTCTTTCAGAAGTAATTAAGGATCTCAATTAAGGATCTCAACTAAGGACTAGGATGGATCTTAAATTCAATGACAAGTATCTAGAAGAAATAAGAAGGGAGGAACTTCCCTGGCAGTCTAGGGCTTAAGCCTTCACCTTTCACTGCAGGGGGTGCCAGTTCAATCCCTGGTTGAGCTAAGACTCCCACGTGCCTCACAGTCAAAAAACCAAAACATAAACAGAAGCAATATTGTAACAAATTCAATGAAGACTTTAAAAAGGTCCATAAAGAAAATCTTTAAAAAAAGGAAGGAAAAGGAGAAACTACAAGTCTACAGAGGCTTCCCAGGTGGTGCAGTGGTAAAGAATCCACCTGCCAGTGCAGGAAACGCAGGTTTGATCCCTGGGTCAGGAAGATCCCCCGGAGGAGGAAATGGCAACCCACTCCAGTATTCTTGCCTGGGAAATCCCATAGACAGAGGAGCCTGGTGGGCTACTAGTCCATGGGGTCCCAAAGAATGGGACGTCACTGAGCATGCGCTCATTCATATATGCACACATCAGTCTACAAGCCAAGGAACCCCATCAATTACCAGCAGCCACCAGAAGCTAGAGGAGAAGCATGGGACGAATTCTCCCCCAGAGCCAACTCTGACAGTACCTTGATTTCAGACATCTGGCTTGCAGACTGTGAGAGAATAATTACGCTGTTCTAAGCCACCCAGTTTATGGAAGTTTGATACGGCAGCCACAGGAAACTACCGTAATATACACAGCAGCTCACGCTGACACGGGGAGGAGCATCTAATGCTAGTTTTGGGGTCACGATGACCTGAATTTGGATTTTATCTGTGTCTCTGCCACTTTCTACTTACACGATTTTAGACAGATGATTTCTCAATGTTCCCCTCTGTGCAGTGGGATGGTAATATTTATTTTACAAAGTTGGAAAAATGAAATGAGAGGCAGCCACATAGCATCTGGCACATAGTAACAACTGGATAAATGTTAGGTCATTATCATGCCTTTATTATTAAAAGTTGGTTGGACATCCAAGTTAATGACTAGTTAAGGGGAAGACAGGAAGTTACTTTCTTTTTTTAGAAAGTTGCTTTTGAAATAGGCATTCCAGAAAGAGGTGATGGCTCCTCTTCTGTGAAGAAGTAGGGAGAGAGGACATTTGGGAGAAAAACTAAGGAGGAGAGTCCATTGTCTGTATTTGAAAATAAGAGAGAAAAGAGAAGACAGAGGAATAACTGGGAAAGACATTGGGGGAGGACTGGTTTTAAAATAAAACAAATATCGCTATTATGGAAGATGAAGGGAGGGTGTTGCTCTATGTTTAGGAGGAGGACGGAAATAGAGAAATTACTCTTTTAGAGGACAGAAGGAGAGAGGCTGTAATTATAAAGGGAGTATATGTATCTCTCATGCTGAGTGGTTAAATAAACAGGCCTTTATGGAGGCTTCTCTCTTTATGGAGAAGCCCAAGGAAGAGTGAACTTCCTTTTCAGGATGCCACCAGGTATCCGAAGGGGTACCTGCCCATCTCCTGAGCTGGAGGTGATGATAGGAAACAGAGACATTTCCAGGCAACTGCCCAGCGTAGGGGAAGTGCACTGCCTAGGAACTCAGAAATTTAGACCCTCTCCCCTTTCCCTCTATACCACCAAAAGGATACAGAATATGTTCATCAGTTCTCATCAAGACTGAGCTAGTTCTGTGACCCCATGGGCTGTAGCCCGCCAGGCTCTTCTGAATCCATCAGGAATTCTCCAGGCAAGAATACTGGAGTGGGTTGCCATGCCCTCCTGCAGGGGATCTTCCCAACCCAGGGATTGAACCCAGGTCTCCTGCATCACAGGAATATTCTTTACCATCAGAGCCACCAGGGAGCCCTGAGCTAGTCCTGAAGGGGTGTTTTTGACAGCTGAGAGGGTGGAGTATGTTCTGGGAGGAAAAAACAGGTTGAACAAAGACAGCTAGTGAATAAAAAATGAAGGCAGTACAGGAGGAGGGCACAAGCCTGCAGGATATATACAGGGGAGGAGTGGGATAGAAAGAGAAGAGACACTGGGGCACCCATCGCTCCGAGCAGGGGGGCACTGTGAGCCATGCTCGGGAAGGCCAAATAGGGAGCTCCATATAGAAATGGGAGGGGAAGGAGTGCTCAGAGTGTTTCATTAATAAATTTAAATTAGCCAACATTTAGAATCGAGAGTTTTTCCTTAAAAAGCCAGATTACTGGAATCAAGAGAAAACAGGTCTGGCCGTTCTGGCTCCTTATCGGGATGTAGTCGAAGGGAGGCTGAGGCATGGGGCTGCAGCTGGAAGGCTCAAACTCTCTTTGCCATGGCCCCACCTTACCCAGCACTTCACACATTCACATGGCCTGCCCAGGACCTGGTGGCCAGAGGCAGCAAATGCAGATGACTCCAAGGGACAAAGTAAGACGTTCCCACCCTCTCTCCCTCCAGGCCCTAGTGCTGAAATGCATCTCTGATGGTGGCAGTTGATTGACAGCATTAATAAAACTTTCTTTATCCTTAACTATTTTTGATTTTGTCTACTTGTTCTATGAATTCTTGAGAAAGCAGTGCGTGTGTGTGTGTGTGTGTGTGTGTGTGTGTGTGTGTATGCATTTTAACCAGCTTCTTAGGAAGGAAAAACTAGTCAGAAATTAGAGCTCTCACCCATAACCTGGCACATAAGTAGTCTATTGACCTGCATCTAGTTCTTCTTCCCGAGTGCAGGTTCAGACATTCTCCTGGCAACTTCATGATGTCCTTAGCCAGGTATGTAGATACAGTGTCCGGATGGATCCTCTTAGGCTTAGTAAATCAATACTCTGAAAGTCAGAGTTGCTTAAACCGGGCTAACAACTACAAATACTGCCTAATAAGGCGTCTTCTTTTTTTTTCCCTGAGTAGAATACAGGATGTGAAGAAAAAGTATGGCTCTTTTCTGTTTTTTTTTTTCCTGTGGTTTCAAACTCAGGGCAGGTATATCTACAGGCCACATTAACTGGATACCAGACTTTGTGTCAATACAGGCATCACCCCCAGGGTGATTTTCCCCAGGGAATTTCTTTGGAAGCTTTCTTAATGTGAAGATGCTACAACACTCTTCAGCCAGCCTTGGGAATTGCAAATGCAACCCAGAGATGGAAGACTAATTTTCTTTAAAAAGACAGAATCCTAATGCTTATAGCTTAAACTGCAAAGAACAAATAGTCATCATGCAATTCCATTTGATGATAATTAATATCTATTATTTTTACCAATTCATGGAATTTCCTCAGACTTATTTTCATCCTTTGAGCTAAATTTTCTTTATTCTCCATGAAACAGTTTCTGTTCCAATTTATGCAAGTCAAACAGTGACACTCCAGTGGTCCATCCTCTGACTTGACTAGGAATCAGTTCCAGGAGCAAAATAGATGCTGGCAAGAAACACTACATCCCAGCAAGAATCCTGGAACATATGATACAATGAGATTACAATAGGATGGGCTGGAGCTGAGCTTGAAGTCTAGAATATAGGTAGGCAGAGAGGACAGATGGGGTCTTCCTGGTAGGGGGTTGGGGAAGGAGTATAGCCAAAGAAAAGCCACCTCTAATGACAATCTCCCCCACTGACCTTGACCTTCCTTGCTGCCTGATAGCATCATCTCTCACGTACATGTTGTTTAGGCTAAGCGCCCAGGATAAGACAATAATACATAGTCCTAACTAGCACCTGTTGTCACTGCTCAGAAAATAATGACTGGGATGGGATGGGTCAATACTGACCACAGGAAAGGGGAAGAATTTTTTAAGCCAGGCTTAGATGGTACCAGTGTGGGAATCTCTGTTCTAAACAGAGAAGATCAGGGCATGGTCAACCTGTGCATCTCTACTGTGCTACCCCTTGGTGGAGTTATTTATATGACTGTCTTCCCATCGAGTTATGATCTTCTCCCACCACAGGTTCCTACTTTTCATTCAATTGCTTATTTTCTGATGAACTGTTGGTTGCGGAAACGGTGCAAAAATGCACCAGAAACTAGGAAACTGAGAATGTCTATTTCTGGTCATGATAATCGAACTGGTAGCAGACTTATCTCTCCACCATGAACTGCTAGACAACCAACAACTGTTTTCAGATATTGGATAGCAGGCAGCATAAGAATATGATCCCTAGAGAAGGGAGATAAACAAGGTGAAAAAGATAAGCTCTGCAATGACCTTAGTTTTCTGCCTGGGGGCACTTTGCAGATCTCAGGGGGAGGACAGAGATCCCAAGCAGAACACAATGTGCTTGTTAAATTGAGAAGTGAAAGGGAAAGTGTTAGTCACTCAGTCGTGTCTGATTCTTTGCAACCCCTCTGTCCGTGGAATTCTCCAGGCAAAAATATTACAGTGGGTTGCCATTGCCTTCTCCAGGGGATCTTCCAGACCCAGGGACTGAACCCACACCTCCTGCATTGCAGGCAGATTCTTTACCATCTGAGCCACCAGAGGATCACTCTAAAAAAGCTTCAACACAAAGGATCTTCCAAAGGAACAGTTTCCTCTTCAAATAAATTGACTGCCTGCCAGGGCAAATGAAGAATCTAAGCTACTCCATTTTGTTAACAGAAAAACTCCATTTTGTAAGGTTCCGGGAAAAGAGCCTTTGGAAATCCCCTGACCTCAACCCACCACCCACGAGCCAATCAGACCCCAGACCAGAATCTCCTGACTTCATGTTCAGGAACTTGTGGTCTACCTAGGTAATAGGGACCAACCAAAAACCAGCACACAACGCTTTGAGAGAAAATGACCAATCAGACGTCCCCCTACCTAGAAATTCTTTTTTTCATGAACACTCCTTATATAAGCAATGTAATCCAAAACCCGGGGCTCCTCCCTATAGCCGCTGAGTCTGTAACAGTGGGAGCCCCAGCTCGAGCTTGGTAGTAAAAGCTCTCTTGCTTTTGCATCGGATATCGGCTCCCTGGTGGTCATTGGGAGATTTCGCGACTTGGGCATAACACAAAGGCCAACTCTCTTTAAAAGAAAATGACAAAATCTATATGATCAACAAGGTAAAATTTACAGTATCCAGCATACAATTAAAAATTTCTAAACATGCCATGATGTAAGAATGGTGGGCTATAATCAGGAGAGGGAAAAAAATTAGTTTGTAGAAACAGAGAGTAAGAGCCTAAGTCTTTTAGGTATATTTGGGTCTCATATCCAAATTCTTCTCTTTATAATTAGCAACTTATTTTACTCCTGTCAGATTCTTTGAATAAAAAGCTACTCCTGTTTACCTACCATCTGATGTGCTTGACATCTAATTAACTAAAAACTTACAACAAGTCCTCAGAGGCCAGCTGATAGCTTCTGCCTTGGAAAAAACAAAGGCTGGGCTTGTTTGGGTGAGATAAAAAAATGTTGCTCACCGCAGCACATGAGAATAATAAATACTGGATAAATTCTTTTCAGGGAGGTGATGCGCCAATTTGCTTTTCAGCTTCTCTGGGTTTTACTTGTCTCTGCTTCCTCTTTGCCCATCTCCATACCAACGAATGAGAACACGCACATAGCAAATGTTGGCAAGATCCTAAAAGATGAAAGTAGAGAAATGAAAAATGAGACTCTATTTGGATGGTGCCTTGGGTTTCTCTATTATTCTTAGGGGATTATGCCAAATTATTTCTTTTCTTTAACAAGTACATTAAAAAGCAAGCCAATGTTCAATCACTATGATTTTACAAATAGCTGCCTAGCACAGCCTGCAGAGGTGGCCATCACCGAGTATGTGGAATACAGAGTGCCAAGAACAGGTGGGAGCAGGACAGGTTTTCCATCTCAGCTTCTATAAGGTAGTTTAGGACCTTCGCTTCATTTAATCAAGTGATCAGTTCTAGTTTAAGCATTTACTTTAAATGTCAACCACCCCCAACCACCACCACACACCACACAAAGCTCTTGATGTGCAGATTTGAGTGTCAAAGCAAATTTTTAACCATAAGACGGATATTTGTCCACTCTTTGAGTGGGCTTCCCTGATAGCTCACTTGGTAAAGAATCCGCCTGCAATGCAGGAGACTCCAGTTCAATTCCTGGGTCAGGAAGATCTGCTGGAGAAGGGACAGGCTACCCACTCCAGTATTCTTGGGCTTCCCTTGTGGCTCAGCTGGTAAAGAATCCGTGTGTGATTGGTGAGTTCCTGGCCAACAATGACCACGCACGGTTTGGGACTGAGTGACTTTTATAACCATTTCACTGGGTTCTGAGAGCTCCCCAGAGCTGACAGCACCAGGCTAATTAGAAAGGTAACTCAAGTAATTAACTAGATGATGAGGGGAAATGCCTGTGATTTAACTTGTACCTACTATCATTCCCTGTGGGGTTTTTGAAGGGAAGTAATCACCTCCTCATTATCACAAGTGTTACTCGAAGTGTGTTTTGCTGTTGCTGCCATATTTGTTTCTTCTTCTGAATTCTCCAGGCACCTGAGGTACAGGCAGACCTCGTTTTATCACACCTCACACATACCGCGTTTTTCACAGATGACAGGTTTATGGCAATCTTGCATCAATAAAGTCTATTGGTACCATTTTTTCCAACAATGTTGGCTCATTTCCTGTCTCTGCATCACATTTTAGTAATTCTCAGAATATTTCAAACTTTTTCATAATTATTTTTGCCATGGTGATCTCTGATGTGGTTGCAAAAGACTACAACTTACTGAAGATTCAGATGATGGTTAGCAGTTTTAGCAATAAATAATTTTAAAATTAAGGTATGAACATTATTTTTCTTTGACATCATGCATACTTAATAGACTACAGAACTGTGTAAACAATATTTATATGCATTGGGAAACCAAAGAGTTTATGGATAGTAATATTCACTTTATTGCGGTGGTCTGGAACCGAACTCACAGCCTGTCTGAGGTGTGTCTGTATTTGCTTCCAAGAGGCTTGAGCTTCTCTTGCTGCTGCTGCTGCTGCTGCTGCTGCTGCTGCTGCTGCATCGCTTCAGTCATGTCTGACTCTGTACAACCCCATAGACAACAACCCACCAGGCTCCCCCATCCCTGGGATTCTCCAGGCAAGAACACTGGAGTGGGTTGCCATTTCCTTCTCCAATGCAGGAAAGTGAAAAGTGAAAGTGAAGTTGCTCAGTCGTGTCCAACTCTTTTCAACCCCATGGATTGCAGCCCCCCAGGCTCCTCTGTCCATGGGATTTTCCAGGCAAGAGTACTGGAGTGGGGTGCCATCGCCTTCTCCAGCTTCCATAACTAAAGCTACATAAATCTTAATAGTAACATTGCTGAAATCCATATACACTACACTTAAAAAATACACACACATACATATATATATCAAAAATATATGCACAATTTGAAACATTGTTCAGAAACACCAATCACATGCCTCCAGTATTCCCCAAGTCTCTTTGGAAGTACTAGACTCAAATCTGCTCCTAATCTAGTAGCTTTTTGCTCCATGAAAATAGACTTGCAGATCCTACTTACTCAGAGAATCATGGTGAAAATTTTGCTTTGGGATCTTACTTTTTCCAGAATGCCTGTATCTACCAGCCTCAGACCCCCAGTTTTCATTTCACTACACATCTCCTGAGCACAAAATAACTGAGGGTTAAGACAATAACTTGGTTCAATTCAGATGACAAATTTTTGGTCCCATGTAGCAGCTGATAGAAGAAAAGGAATTTCATGAACATCAGGCCTTTGGTGAGGGTCCTAAGCCTGCACACCATCACCCAATGTAAAGAAAGACACAGTCTCCTCTTTTCATAACCATAATCTGAGACTCTAGAAACTCCCAGCCTGCCTGCAGAGAGACGGCATTCACAAATCAAGGCAACTGTCCCAGTGCTCGATGGAAAACGAACATCGTAATTGTAAAAATAATTCTCAAATAGTATTTCATGCGTTTCATTATTCCTTGTGATATTGATGGTGTATTAACCCACTTTCTTCTTGTTTCTTTGGGAAATAAACCACGGGGACTGCCTTTTCTCTTCATGTCACATCAAAGTAAGGATGGATTTAAATGTGGAGTTATTGATTTATATACACATATTTGGAAAAATTGGACAGCTATTTTCCTACATTTTCTAAAATGACATAGCGGGTATCCATAACAGGGTGAAACTCTGACTCTGAGCCATCAGAAATGGAAGTCTCAGCCCAGCTGCCTGGATACACTCAGGCTGATGAAGGAAGGCCCTGGAATTCTAACCAGCACAGAGATGCTCTGCATTCAGCCTGCATCACCCAAGGCAGAAAATAGTGTGCTGATGAGGGAGAAGAGTGAATAACACCAAGTTCCACTGGACAGGCTCCAGGCATCAACCAGAAGAACAGAGTGCCATGGCTGACTCAAGGGCTGAAGGTGAGCCAGAGAAAGGACTAGGAGCAAATGAAACATAAAGGAAATGCAAGTTTCAGAAGGACTCCCTCTCAAACGAAAGGAGACCAGTGAACAGGGAGGAAGTGGGCACTGCTTGTGTTTTAGGGCTTGTATTGGCACCTGCTGAAAGTAGTGTCTATTTTATTTGGTCACCTGGGGGGCAGAATGAAACTAAACCTGGCTAAAGCAGAAAATTGAATTCATTGCTTCAAGTAATTCAAAAGTCAGGGGTGGAGTTGGTTTCTGGAACAGCTGGTGGAGAGGCCCAGACAAAGGCTTCCACTTCCATTTCTCTGTCTTTTGGTTCTGAATTCCTCTGTGTGGGCCCCACTTACAAGCAGATGGCTTCTTCTTCTGGTAAGATGGCTGCAGCTGTTTGAGGCTTCCACTCCATCCTCACAGCAGTCTCAAGCAACAGAGAACTTCTCTTTTTCTATGGTTCCCACAGAAGTTCTGAAACTGAGTCTCAACTGCTCTGAGTGGTCAGGTTTGGGTCACATGCTTATCCCTTTTCCAATCATTAAGCTCAGAAGCATGTGACACTCTGATTGGCCAGGCTCGGCCACATGCTTCACCTCTAAAGCTAAGATGGGGCCAGCCTCTTACTTACCACTTGGACAGAGAAAAGAATGGGTGCTTTTCCCCCAAAGTTGAAAGCTACCAAGGAGAAAGCCTGCAGAACGGGACACAAAATTGCATAACCACTTCAAGGTAACAAAAGTGATTGAAGGGGCTGGGGCAGAGTCTATGGATTACATGAAGCTGCTAAATACAAGAGTAAATGGTGACTTCATCTGCTATCATCTCAAATGAGCCTACACCTTCTGGGGATTCTGTTACCCATTAGGGATCTGCTCTTTCCAGCCACCGTTTTGACCATGGCCATTACTGAAGAACCATGGTTAACCATCGAGGTCTTGTCTGAGGATAAAAGCATGAGATTATCCAGGACAGCTAGAAATGAATTTGTTCACTTCAACAGTCCGTCAGACATTTTGAGGGCTGATAATGTTTAAAATATATAGGGATTGCTTTTAATTATTCTTGACAAACTTATTCTTGCTTGAATCAGTTCTAATGAGGTGGATGAAACTGGAGCCTATTATAGAGTGAAGTAAGCCAGAAAGAAAAACACCAATACAGTATACTAATGCTTATATATGGAATTTAGAAAGATGGTAATGATAACTCTGTATGCGAGACAGCAAAAGAGACACAGATGTATAGAACAGTCTTTTGGATTCTGTGGGAGAGGGAGAGGGTGGGATGATTTGGGAGAATGGCATTGAAACATGTATAATATCATATATGAAACGAATCGCCAGTCCAGGTTCGATGCATGATACAGAATGCTTGGGGCTGGTGCACTGGGATGACCCAGAAGGATGGTACAGGGAGGGAAGTGGGAGGGGAGGTTCAGGATGGGGAACACATGTACACCTATGGTGGATTCATGTTGATGTATGGCAAAACCAATACAATATTGTAAAGTAATTAGCCTCCAATTAAAATAAATAAATTTACATTAAAAGATGCTTAAAACTCTGGGAAAAAAAAGGTCTCATGTTTCCTTTACTAACTCTATTTATTTTTGTTTATTTATTTTACTTTACAACATTATATTGGTTTTGCCATACATTGACATGAATCCACCATGGGGGTACATATGTTCCCCATCCTGAACCCCCCTCCCACCTCCCTCCCCATCCCATCCTTCTGGGTCATCGCAGTGCACTAGCCCCAAGCACCCTGTTTCATGCATCGAACCTGGACTGGCGATTCATATCACATGTGATAATTTACACGTTTAAATGTCATTCTCCCATGTCATCCCACCCTCGCCCTCTCCCACAGAGTCCAAAAGACTGTTCTATACATCTGTGTCTCTTTTGCTGTCTCGCATACAGGATTAGTGTTACCATCTTTCTAAATTCCATATATATGCGTTAGTATACTTTATTGGTGTTTTTCTTTCTGGCTTACTTCACTCTGTATAATCCCTTTCAGGTCAGTTCAGTTCAGTCACTCAGTCGTGTCTGACTCTTTGAGACCCCATGAATCACAGCACGCCAGGCCTCCCTGTCCATCACCAACTCCCAGAGTTCACTCAGATTCACGTCCATTGAGTCGGTGATGCCATCGAGCCACCTCATCCTCTGTCGTCCCCTTCTCTTCCTGTCCCCAATCTCTCCCAGCATCAAAGTCTTTTCCAATGAGTCAACTCTTCGCATGAGGTGGCCAAAGTACTGAAGTTTCAGCTTTAGCATCATTCCTTCCAAAGAAATCCCAGGGCTAATCTTCAGAATGGACTGGTTGGATCTCCTTGCAGTTCAAGGGACTCTCAAGAGTCTTCTCCAGCACCACAGTTCAAAAGCATCAATTCTTGGGCACTCAGCCTTCTTCACAGTCCAACTCTCACATCCATACATGACCACAGGAAAAACCATAGCCTTGACTAGACGGACCTTAGTCGGCAAAGTAATGTCTCTGCTTTTGAGTGTGCCATCTCGGTTGGTCATAGCTTTGCTTTTGAATGTGCTATCTAGGTTGGTCATAACTTTTAATTTCAGGGCTTTACTAACTCTTAATAGTGAAATATAGACTCTTAATAGTTATGACTCACTATTTATGAGATAGGTTTCCAATGTGACCTTGTAAAGTCATAGATGTTTCTGTTTAAAAAAAAAAACACACAAAATTCAACCAAGTAAATTTGAAGTTTCAATTGACTGTGTTCAAGGATTCATGAGCCAGGCAGAATCCAGCTCCCATCAGAGGAGTTGTACAAAATGGAAAGCTTTAGAGGACAGAGAAAGAAACTATTAGAAAAAGAAAATAAAGGACTGTTTCAGGCCAGGTCACCATTTTTGGTGGGGGAAAGGAACAGGAGGGGTCTTTACTGTGCAGTTACCTCACTGGTATTGATCCTTGATCAGGAAATTTCAGATTAACTGTTTTAAAAGTCTTTTCTGAGAGGGACTGAAACTGCAGTTAAGTCTTGGTTTGCTGTCATGGGGCGGGAGATATTATTTTTGGCTTGTTATTTCTTTCTAACATTTCCCTGTTATTTTCTGTTTGATTAGAAGTGTAGGGCTCATCATTTCTAAGTTTGTTCATTATGCTGATGTCTCTCCCAAGTGTTCTATTACTCTTAGTGCCAAACAATTGGGAGAGATCATTCTGAAAGTCATAGTGACTTTCACTATGCCTTTCGCATCACTCAGCCTTCTGAGTGCTGAATTCATTATGAGGCCACGACACATCAACAACTTCCCTCTAGAATCTCTCTTAGTCACTCCTACTGACTCAGAGACATTCCTTCTCAGAGTAGAAGTTTCCCTGAGGCAAGTCCCCACCATTTTGCTGTTTTGACTAGTGGAGGAATTCAAAGTGATGCTCACAAAGCAAAGAGGTCTTGTGACTCCCAGGCAGCAGATCATTGTCAAGCGGAAGGGAGCAAGCTTGACTACTGAGCAAGCACTGCCAAGGGTGTCATTTAAACTTCCATACTCTGCTTCATGACAACCCACAGACGCTGTACTACAGATGGAAGGACATAAGTGAGAGAACATGAGAGAAAAAGGAGAGAACATGAAATATTTTCCAGTCATATTGTAAGCTTCCATACTCATTGTCTCAGATGAGCTGGAAGGAAATCAAAATATATAATCCCAAAATATGAACACTTTGGCAAAAAGACTGTTTTGAATTGAAAGCAATTAAGAAAAAGCAGTTACAAAAAAAAAGTGTTCTGCCTTCTCACTATTTGCCTAGAAGCAGGACTTTCTATCTAGAAGGACAAAAATTTGTCATAGGACACAACTTTGTGTTGTCTAGACACTACTTTCAGTTCAGTTCAGTTCAGTCACTCAGTCATGTCCGACTCTTTGCGACCCCACGAATTGCAGCATGCCAGGCCTCCCTGTCCATCACCATCTCCCGGAGTTCACTCAAACTCACGTCCATCGAGTCGGTGATGCCATCCAGCCATCTCATCCTCTGTCATCCCCTTCTCCTCCTGCCCCCAATCCTTCCCAGCATCAGTCTTTTCCAATGAGTCAACTCTTCACATGGGGTGGCCAAAGTATTGGAGTTTCAGCTTCAGCATCATTCCTTCCAAAGAATACTCAGGACTGATCTCCTTTAGAAAGGACTGGTTGGATCTCTTGCAGTCCAAGGGACTCTCATGAGTCTTCTCAAAAACCACAGTTCAAAAGCATCAATTCTTCAGTGCTCAGCTTTCTTCACAGTCCAACTCTCACATCTATACATGACCACTGGAAAAACCATAGCTTTGACTAGACAGACCTTTGTTGGCAAAGTAATGTCTCTGCTTTTCAGTATGCTATCTAGGTTGGTCATAACTTTCCTTCCAAGGAGTAAGGGTCTTTTAATTTCATGGCTGCAATCACCACCTGCAGTGATTTTGGAGCCCCAAAATAAAGTCTGACACTGTTTCCACTGTTTCCCCATCTATTTCCCATGAAGTGGTGGCACCGGATGCCATGATCTTCATTTTCTGAATGTTGAGCTTTAAGCCAACTTTTTCACTCTCCTCTTTCACTTTCATCAAGAGGCTTTTTAGCTCCTCTTCACTTTCTGCCATAAGGGTGGTGTCATCTGCATATCTGAGGTTATTGATATTTCTCCTGGCAATCTTGATTCCAGCTTGTGCTTCTTCCAGCCCAGAGTTTCTCATGATGTACTCTGCATATAAGTTAAAAAAGCAGGGTGACAATATACAGCCTTGACTTACTCCTTTTCCTATTTGGAACCAGTCTGTTGTTCCATGGCCAGTTCTAACTGTTGCTTCCTGACCTGCATACAGGTTTCTCAAGAGGCAGGTCAGGTGGTCTGGTATTCCCATCTCTTTCAAAAATGTCCACAGTTTATTGTGATCCACACAGTCAAAGGCTTTGGCATAGTCAATAAAACAGAAATAGATGTATTCTGGAACTCTGTTGCTTTTTCCATGATCCAGCAGATGTTGGCAATTTGATCTCTGGTTCCTCTGCCTTTTCTAAAACCAGCTTGAACATCAGCAAGTTCACGTATTGCTGAAGCCTGGCTTGGAGAATTTTGAGCATTACTTTACTAGCATGTGAGATGAGTGCAACTGTGCAGTATTTTGAGCATTCTTTTGCATTGCCTTTCTTTGGGATTAGAATGAAAACTGACCTTTTCCAGTCCTGTGGTCACTGCTGAGTTTTCCACATTTGCTGGCATATTGAGTGCAACACTTTCACAGCATCATCTTTCAGGATTTGAAATAGCTCCACTGGAATTCCATCACCTCCACTAGCTTTGTTCGTAGTGATACTTTCTAAGGCCCACTTGACTTCACATTCCAGGATGTCTGGCTCTAGGTGAGTGATCACACCATAGTGATTATCTGGGTCATGAGGCTCTTTTTTGTACGGTTCTTCTGTGTATTCTTGCCACCTCGTCTTAATATCTTCTGCTTCTGTTAGATCCATACCATTTTTGTCCTTTATCAAGCCCATCTTTGCATGAAATGTTCCCTTGCTATCTCTAATTTTCTTGAAGAGATCTCTAGGCTTTCCCATTCTGTTGTTTTCCTCTATTTCTTTGCATTGATCTCTGAGGAAGCCTTTCTTATCTCTTCTTTCTATTCTTTGGAACTCTGCATTCAGATGCTTATATTTTTCCTTTTCTCCTTTGCTTTTCGCTTCTCTTCTTTTCATAGCTATTTGTAAGGCCTCCCCAGACAGCCATTTTGCTTTTTTGCATTTCTTTTCCATGGGGATGGTCTTGATCCCTGTCTCCTGTACAATGTGACGAACCTCATTCCATAGTTCATCAGGCACTCTATCAATCAGATCTAGTCCCTTAAATCTATTTCTCATTTCCACTGTATAATCATAAGAAATTTGATTTAGGTCATACCTGAATGGTCTAGGGTTTTCCCTACTTTCTTCAATTTAAGTCTGAATTTGGTAATAAGGAGTTTATGATCTGAGCCACAGTCAGCTCCTGGTCTTGTTTTTGCTTACTGTACAGAGCTTCTCCATCTTTGGCTGCAAAGAATATAATCAATCTGATTTCGGTGTTGACCATCTGGTGATGTCCATGTGTGGAGTCTTCTCTTGTGTTGTTGGAAGAGGGTGTTTGCTATGACCAGTGCATTCTCTTGGCAAAACTCTATTAGCCTTTGCCCTGCTTCATTCCGTATTCCAAGGCCAAATTTGCCTGTTACCCCAGGTGTTTCTTGACTTCTTACTTTTGCATTCAGTCCCCTATAGAGAAAAGGGCTGCACGGGCGCAGGAGGGCCAAGAGGAGCTACTCCACATTCAAGGTGAGGAGGGGCAGTGGTGAGGAGATGCCCCTTGTCCAAGGTAAGGAGTAGCAGCTGCGCTTTGCTGGAGCAGCCGTGAAGAGATACCCCACGTCCAAGGTAAGAGAAACCCAAGTAAGACGGTTGGTGTTGCGAGAGGGCATCAGAGAGCAGACACACTGAAACCATAATCACAGAAAACTAGTCAGTCTAATCACACAGACCACAGCCTTGTCTAGCTCAGTGAAACTAAGCCATGCTCTGTGGGGCCACCCAAAATGGGCAGGTCATGGTGGAGAGGTCTGACAGAATGTGGTCCACTGGAGAAGGGAATGCAAACCACTTCAGTATTCTTGCCTTGAGAACCCCATGAACAGTATGAAAAGGCAAAATGATAGGATACGAAAGAGGAATTCCCCAGGTCAGCAGGTGCCCAATATGCTACTGGAGATCAGTGGAGAAATAACTCCAGAAAGAATGAAGGGATGGAGCCAAAGCAAAAACAATTCCCAATTGTGGATGTGACTGGTGATAGAAGCAAGGTCTGATGCTGTAAAGACCAATATTGCATAGGAACCTGGAATGTTAGGTCCATGAATCAAGGAAAATTGGAAGTGGTCAAATAGGAGATGGCAAGAGTGAATGTCGACCAACATTCTAGGAATCAGCAAACTAAAATGGACTGGAATGGGTGAATTTAACTCAGATGACCATTATATCTACTACTGTTGGCAGGAATCCCTTAGAAGAAATGGAGTAGCCATCATGGTCAACAAAAGAGTCCAAAATGCAGTACTTGGATGCAATCAATCTCAAAAACGACAAAACGATCTCTGTTCGTTTCCAAGGCAAACCATTCAATACCACAGTAATCCAAGTCTATGCCCCAATCAGTACGCTAAAGAAGCTGAAGTTGAACGGTTCTATGTAGACCTACAAGACCTTTTAGAACTAACACCCCTCCCCGCCCCAAAAAAAAGAGACTACTTTAGACAACTTCATACCCATCTGGAGACAAATTTACATAATAAACTTTACTAACTAGCTTTGATCTGCCACTGGTTTCCAATATATTTACCTTCTTACAGTTTACCATCCTTGGAAGCCTAAAATCACCTTCTATGTTCTGTTATTTCTCTACAAATTTATTGTCTGTTGAAGATATTACTTCAGCCTGAGTTCCAAGCCACCTCTCTTAGTTACTCATCTACTGGTGCTCCCATGTGCTACGTGTATATTACACGTGTTAATCAATTTGTTTTTCTTCTATTAATCTGTGCTTTGTTTCAGGGCTCCAGCTGAGAACATAGAAAGGTAAAAGGGAAAGATTTTCCCCTCTGTTTTATTCCTAGTAATCCTCTCGTTGAATTTCCTAGGGCAGGTTTTGCCACATTACAGAGAAGAAGACGGAGGCTTCTACTAGGTAGCCACCTTGGGTCCACTACACAATGGTACTTGAGGAATCCATCTCAAAGGGATTGAAGAGATGAAAGGTCTGGCCTGCAGACACTAATCAGTCAAGATCATCTGCGTATTAAGGACATTTACCACCTTTGCCCTCCTACCATTTCATATAGCTCATTCTCAAGCTCTAGGCCTATTTGAAGCCACTGTCCTTCATCCCTCCCAAGGGACTAAAAGGTAAAGTAACCAAAGGGCCCTTGAATAAGCCCATTCCAAGAAAGACCCGGAGTTTATGCAAAAGCCTTTTTAAAGTTCTAGCCCCATTCTAGCAAATTATTTTCTGGGAGTAAGATGAGCCAACTTATTTGTTTCAATGTCTTCTCCACTCTTCTTTTTCTTTTTCACTTATTTGTCAAATTAGCCACTCACTCTTTGGGGCAATTTTCATCTCCTACTGGAAGTCCTAATGATGCAAAGTAGGGAAGATGTGTTTATGAACCACGCTGAGAATGCTGCAGTATACACAACCCAAACACTGGCTTATCTTCTTCCTGAATGACTCAGATGGTTGTTTAGCCTTTTGTGAGCCCCAGATCTTCCTCAATAAAGCATCGAACCACAGTATTCTTAGTCTAATATGCTATCATACCTTTAACCCAGTGCTAGTTAGAGGAAGAGAGGGGACTAAGACATAGGAGAGGCCCATTATCCTTGAGATTTAGAGAAGGACAGAACTTTAGACGTCATCTAGTTCAAAACTTCATGATGGGTAATCTGTAATTGTCCCTTTCTCTAAGATTAGTAAGTAAGAAAAAGTAAAAATTAGAGTCAGTACTTCTCAGCTACTTGTCAGATGCCAAGCACTCTTACCTCCATGCTTTACATGTATTGATTTGCTAAATTCTCATGTAACATCTCAGATAAATACTATCAAGATCACCATTGTACAGATGAACAAACTGAAGGTAAGAGAATCTACGTAACTTGCCCAAGGCCATGTGATGCAAGTGAGATATAAATCTACAGATGTGAATCTGTGTTTGAGCTAAGATCTGAAAAATTCTAGGGCTGTCACTCTTACCCACTCAACTATTTTTTTTTCCAATCCAAAACATAGGACTGAGTTAACAGATATAAGGGGAATAAGGGACAATATTCTGAAGAGCAAAAAAGTCACATATCTGTACAACGCCGTGGAGCACACACCTTCCACTGAAGTCTGAGTTAGACTTGGAAGTTATTTACTTAAGTGGGGCAACACAGGTCAAATTACTTTATTTTAAGTCAAATTAATTTTGATTTTGAGTCCGCGACTCAATCCTTCTGGCCTGGCAAGAAACCCAGGCTGAGTGAATTGGGGGCTGTTCTAACCCAGCTCTGGAAAGGGCTCTGGGGGTCTCAGAGGAGAACATTCGGGGGGCAGGGGAGCCTGTGGTTTCCAGTCCTTGCCAAGCCACTCTGCCCAAACCCGTGCAGTCACTCAGGTACAGTGATCCTGCTCCTTCTTGCAGCTCTGGTATCTGTTGATCTGGGTTGAGGTTCAGGGTCTTGGTTAAGGTTGAGGGCTCCAAGATGTAGGGGGGGTCCCCCCTCTCCAGGAAGATCACACAGCCAAACCTCTGCTGCTCTCCCACATTACTCAGGAAGCCCTCTCCCCTCATTGAGACCACCGTTCTCTGTCTCCACCCAGTGTGAGCTCCGCACAGGCAGAAATATCTGTGTGTTTTGTGTACTGATGTCTCCTCAACGCCTACGTGAGAGCTTGACACGTGGATCTGTGCTGCTTCTGCCCCCATCCCCCACCCCCATGGGAAGCCCTTCCTGCCTCCCCGCTCCCCTGGAACACCCAGCACCATCCCCACAGTAACCCCAGGCCATCAAGAGCAGCAGGTTCTCGGGATCTGGAGGAGTGAGGAACCCAGGGAACAGGACGATAAAGCCTCTCATCACGTTGATTTCCCCTGCCGCAAAGACAGAACCCCAACTAATATTGCAATAAATTGCTCTCCCCTTCATGGACCAGCCTGTGGGCATTCAGTACTGCTCACCCGCATTTTAGCTGTTGGGTGAAAGGAGACAGGAGTGTGCAGATAATTATAAAGATTTCAAAGGTCTTTCTTACTGAAATGACAAAGTTTGAGAAGTTCCTCTCTCCAGCCCCCAGATAATGAGATAGCATTCCCACACTTAAAAGGATATCTCTGTCTCCTGGGTGGAACAAAAGAGCTCAGCTTTCAGTATGAGGGAGGCTAATGAAGTTTTACACAGACTGTCAGGCTTTGCACCACCAGAGCAGTGGCCAGAGAAAGTGAGAGGGAGGGAGGGAGCAGAGATGCGCTGGCAGAAGGAAAGATAAGTGTGGAAGTCACAGACACGCATTAATGTACAGCAACCCAGGAAAGACACTCTGAAGGACACAGAGACAGAGAAGAAAACTGAAGAGTTAGAGGAGTTCCTTTTTGCTAAAAAGAAAACAGCAAGAGTTAGAACACACCGGTGCTGAACTGCAAATTAAATGCTCTATCATTCCCCACACCTAACTAATTTCCCATTAAAGCGATAGCTATATTACTTAGGCACCATGAGTAAAAATGACTTCCCTTAATGAGCTGTCTCATTGCAAACCTGCTTCAAGGTTCAGCCACTTAAAGAAATAATATATTTGCTCTCCTTTGCCTGCCCTCATTTCCCAGACACTTTTCCACGTGTACAAGCAGACTTCAGAGATAATGAGGGTTGGCTCCAGACCTCTGCAATAAAGCAAGTATCAAAATACAGCGAGCCGCTCCAGTTTCTTTGGTTTGCCAGTGCCTATGAAAGTTATGTTTACACTGTCCTGCAGTCTACCAAGGGGTTTCCCATGTGGCTCAGTGGTAAAGAATCCACCTGTCAAGCAGGAGACACAGGTTTGATTCCTGGGCCAGGAAGATCTTCTGGAGAAGGAAATGGCAACCCACTCCAGTATTCTTGCCTAGAAAATCCTATGGACAGAGGAATCTGGTGGGCTATAGTCCTTGGGGTCGCAAACAGTTAGACATGACTTAGAGACTAAACAGCGGCAGCAGCAGTCTAAGTATGCAATAGCATCATGTCTAGACAAATGTACGTATCTTACTTTAAAAATGTTTTACAGCTAAAACACTATCATTTGAGTCTCAAGAGTCACAGTACTAACATCCAAGATCACTGATCACAGATCACCATAACAAATATAATAATAATAATAAAGTCTGAAATATTGCAAGAATACTAAAATGTGACCCAGGGACGCAATGTGAGAAAACGCTGTTGGGAAAACGGTGCTGATTGACTTGCCTGATGCACGGTGGCCACAGACCCTGAATTTGTGGAAAATACAATATCTGCAAAGCATGATAAAGCAGAGCTCCCTAAACAAGGTATGCCAGCACTTGGTGCTTTGAATTTGCTCTCTCACAGCTCTTTGGGTGTCAAATTAAGAGCAACCTTGTCCTTTTCTTTCCTAGTCTTTTTGGCAAATACCTCTTGGTTTTGTAAAAAATTAACAAAGAGGTGCCAAGTCGCTTCAGTTGTGTTCCACTCTTTGCGACCCTATGGACTATAGCGTGCCAGGCTCCTCTCTCCACCAGGATTCTCCAGGCAGGAATCCTGCAGTGGGTTGCCATGCCCTCCTCAATAAACAGAAGCTTCAATTAAATTCAGCTGGGAGACCAGAAGGGGGCGCTCTCACGCCCTGTGAGGATAGGAGAGCCCGACAGGAAGAAGAGTCTTCATTCCTGACAAGGACTCGGCCAGCGGAAAGCCTTGACTCTGTTTACTCCCAACTTCCTTTTTGCCTCTATACAAGTGTCCTCCTTCTCTTGCCCTTGGGCGACTTGCTTGCTGTGATTGCAGACCCTGAATGGAATTTTCTGCTGATACCAAATAAACCCATCTTGGTTGGAGAAATATCTGGTGGTCTGTTTGTCTCAGGTCAACAGCTTATAGGTATGTTTTAATCAACAGGCAAGTGTGCAATAGATGGGTTCTTGAAAGATCTTTGTAAATTAAATTGTAATATAGCAGCACTATTTACAACAGCCAAGACATGGAAGCAACCAAAGTGTCGGTTGACAGATGAATAGATAAAATATATACCATAGAAAATGACTCAGCCATGTAAAGAATGAAACTGCCATTTGCAGCGACACAGACATAGAGATTATCCTAATAAACGAAGTCAGACAGAGAAAGACAAATATCCTATGATATCACTTACATGTGGGATCTTAAAAAAGGACACAAATAAACTTATTTCTAAGCGAGAAATAGAATCATAGACCCAGAGAACAAATGTATCGTTCCCAAGAGGGGGAATTAGGAGATTGGAATTAAAATACACACACTAGTAAACATAAGATAGACAACCAAAAGGACCTACTGTATACAACAGAGGGAACTGGCTCAGTATCTTGTAATTACCTCCAATGGAAGAGAATGTAAAATAAAAGAAAAAAAAAAGAGTCTATATAGATAGATAGAGAGAGTGAGTCTTTTTTCTTTTTTTTTTTTTTTACATTCTCTGGAGTGGGTAGCTGTTCCCTTCTCCAGGGAATCTTCCAAACCCAGGGATCGAACCCAGGTCTCTCACATTGCAGGTGGATTCTTTACCAGCTGAGCTACCAGGGAAGCCCTTATATATATGTATAACTGAATCATTTTACACCTGAAACTAACAAAGCATTATAAATCAACTATATTTCAATAAAAATTTAAAAAATCAAATTGTAATAAATTATATCATATGAGGATGGCTTGGGATAATAGTGTGATGTTTAATACTTAGGTTAAGAAAAGAAGTCTTTTGTTAAGTTGGTTGGGTTGCTTCGTTTAATGTAAACAATCTCCTTCAAGGTATCTAGTTTTGGTTGATACCTTCTTTTGTTGTTATTTTT
The DNA here is from genome assembly GCA_006410555.1 of Capra ibex. Taxonomy (NCBI): domain Eukaryota; kingdom Metazoa; phylum Chordata; class Mammalia; order Artiodactyla; family Bovidae; genus Capra; species Capra ibex. Next base: position 11,280,936 of record SJYO01004576.1, read on the forward strand.
GCTTCTCCCTCCACAGCACAGGGGTTTCCCCCAGTGGCTCAGTGATAAAGAATCTGCCTGAAGTGTAGGAGACATGGGTTCAGTCCCTGGCTCAGGAAGATTCCCTGCAGGAAGAAATGGCAATCCACCCCAGTATTCTTGCTTAGAAAATTCCCTGGACAGAGAAGCCTGCTGGACTACAGTCCATGGGGTCACAAATAGTTGGACAAGACTGAGCAAGCATGCAGGCAGGCCACAGCCCAAATGTGAACCTTCTGAAGCACTTTAAGGAGAACAACCATTCCATATTCTGTGAGAAGGGAAGGCTGGTGGATTTTCTTTTTTTTCAAGCTGGCCTTCGGGAAACTATGGAATAATTGGAATGATGCGGGACCAGGAATCTAAAATTCTCTTGCTTTTAGGTGTGTCACCTTGAGTAGGTAACTTAAACTCCATGAGCCTTAGAAGGATAATGGTGAGGAAAAATAAGAGGATGTTCCCATTCACTAATTCAGCAACATATCAAGGGCCTCCTCTGTGCTGGGCCCTGGGAACAGAACTGTGCACGAGACAGATGGGGCCCTGCACCCCCAGACCTACACTCTGGTGAGGGCAGAATGGAAAAAAATCTGTTTGCTCAGGCTGCAGTAACAAAGTACCACAAGTTCAGTTCAGTTCAGTTCAGTTCAGTCGCTCAGTCATGTCCGACTCTTTGCGACCCCATGAATCACAGCATGCCAGGCCTCCCTGTCCATCACCATCTCCTGGAGTTCACTCAGACTCACGTCCATTGAGTCCATGATGCCATTCAGCCATCTCATCCTCAGTCGTCCCCTTCTCCTCCTGCCCTCAATCCCTCCCAGCATCAGAGTCTTTTCCAATGAGTCAACTCTTCACATGAGGTGGCCAAAGTACTGGAGCTTCAGCTTTAGCATCATTCCTTCCAAAGAAACCCCAGAGCTGATCTCCTTCAGAATGGACTGGTTGGATCTCCTTGCAGTCCAAGGGACTCTCAAGAGTCTTCTCCAACACCACAGTTCAAAAGCATCAATTCTTCGGCACTCAGCCTTCTTCACAGTCCAACTCTCACATCCATACATGACCACAGGAAAAACCATAGCCTTGACTAGACAGACCTTTGTTGGCAAAGTAATGTCTCTGCTTTTGAATATACTATCTAAGTTGGTCATAACTTTTCTTCCAAGGAGTAAGCGTCTTCTAATTTCATGGCTGCAGTCACCATCTGCAGTGATTTTGGAGCCCAGAAAAATAAAGTCTGACACTGTTTCTACTGTTTCTCTATCTATTTCCCATGAAGTGATGGGACCGGATGCCATGATCTTCGTTTTCTGAATGTTGAGCTTTAAGCCAACCTTTTCACTCTCCTCTTTCACTTTCATCAAGAGGCTTTTTAGCTCCTCTTCACTTTCTGCCATAAGGGTGCTATCATCTGCATATCTGAGGTTATTGATATTTCTCCTGGCAATCTTGATTCCCACAAACTGGCGCTTTAAACAATAGAAACCTATCATCTCACAGTTCTGGAGCTAAAAGTTCAAGGCTAAGGTGTCAGCGGGGTGGGGTCGTATGAGGGTTGTGAGTCCTCACAGTCCTCACAGTCCTCTGAGGGTTGTGGGGTCCTCGAAGGGTCTGCTGAGGCTTCTCTTCCTAGCGTGTCCACAGTGGCTTTCATTCGGTCTTCCCTCTGTGTAGGTCTGTCTCCAAGCTTCCCCTTTGTATAAAGACCTGATCATATTGGATTCGTACTACCCTAATGCCAACTTATTGGAAAAGACCCTGATGCTGGGAAAGATTGAAGGCAGGAAAAGAAAGGGGCAACAGAGGATGAGGTGGTTGGATGGCCTCACTGATCCAATGGACATGAGTTTCAGCAGACTCCGGGAGATAGTGATGGACAGGGAAGCCTGTCATGCTGCTGTCCATGGGGTAGCAAAGAGTTGGACACGACTGACAGAATGGAAAACAAAGATGACCTCATTTTAACTTTGGTTACCTCTGTAAAGACCCTCTCTCCCTATTAGGTCACATCCTAGGATACTGGTGATTTGGACTTCAATAGATGAACTTTAAGGGAGGCGATTCAACCTGTAAGAATATATGAATAATATAATTGTGACATGAAGGAACTTAATAGGAGAACCTGAGAGAAGAATATAACTGTGTGTATGTGCACGTGAGTGCAGAGAAGAAGACTGGCCCGGTGAGTGATGCTCAGAGGAGAAAGCATCTGAGTTGAGACCAGGAAGAAGAGAAAGAGGAAGAGCCAGGCAGAGCTGCTGGGTGCAGAGGGCACAGTGATGCAGAGGCGATAAACTACTCAGCTGCTTTATGGACAGAGAGGAGGCAGCCAGAGCAGATGTGAGGGAGGAAGCTAGACGGCAAAAAACAGACAGCCGTCAGAGACAGAAGACCACAGATTACGTGACTGTATTTATACGACATTCTAGAAAAGGCACAGAGCTTCGCAGGTGGTGGTAGTGGTAAAGAATCCGCTTGCCATTGCAGGAGACGTAAGAGACGCAAGTTTGATCCGTGGGTCTAGAAGATCTCCGGGAGAAGAGCATGGCAACCCACTCCAGTATTCTTGCCTGGAGAATCCCAAGGACAGAAGAGCCTGGCAGGCTACAATCCATAGGGTCACAAAGAGTTGGATATGACTAAAGCTACTTAGCATGCATGCATGCAGGAAATTTATCACCTTACAACACAAAGCAGATCCACAGTCGCCTGGGGCTAGAGATGGAGGAGGGCGTGGAGAACAGAGGCAAAAAGGAACCTTCCAGGAGGAGGGGGCACTTCTCATCAGTGGTGGTGGTCACATAGCTGTGTACAGTGATCAAAATTCAAAAAGCTGGACATTCAAAAAAGGTGAGTTTATTTTATATAAATAATATTGTGGTTCAGTTGTGTCCGACTCTTTGTGACCCCAGGGACTGTAGCCCACCAGGCTCCTCTGTCCACAAGATTTCCCAGGCAAGAATACTGGAATGGGTTGCCATTTCCTCCTCCAGGGAATCTTCCCTACTCAGGGATCAAACCCACGTCTCTTGAGTCTCCTGCATTGGCAGGCGGATTCTTTACCACTGAGCTACCTGGGAAGCCCAATATAAATAATACCTGAATAAAAAAAAACACAGTTATGAGGTTATTTGTTTTCTCTAAAACTTATAGGGTTTAAGCCATGTTTTTAGGACATGTTAAGTAGCCCAGAACAGAGTCACAGTGGTCAACGTGAAAGTCCAGCGTTTTGTAAGACCTGCAGTAGGACTGTGGGTGTCTACGAGAGATAAACTACGGGGGGAACCTGGGGTAAGAAGTTTGATGGGCCACATACATCACTGAAACAGAAGGCACAACTGTTAGAGCCAAGAACCCTCCCCTGTTCCTCCTTAAAAAAGACACCCAAGTCATGTGGCTACAAGGCTCTTCTGCTGAAAGGACCCAACTCCAGGCTGCTGGTAGCTGCTCTGGACAAAGCCGCCCTGTGCCCTGTTGCCTGACAGCTTGTGCAGAGACATCTCCTTTTTGGACTTCTCCTGGGAGGGCTCATTACCCACTGGTTCTATTTTCCCTACTCTGTCTAACCTGTGTCGTGTGCTAATTGGGTGCAATAAACCGTGTGAGTTGTGAATTACATATTGACTGTATTTCATACCTTTCCTGCCCTAGGATGTTTACCTGGTCTCAGGGCTGGGCCCTGCAACACACACACACACACACACACACACACACACACAGATACTTTGGCTCCTGAGTGGATCGTGGATTAGGCGGCAGAAGTGGACATGGTGAGGTAGGTAGGAGGCATCACAGCTGTTCACGTGAGAGAGGGTGACCCCCTGGACTAGGGTGGCCACAGCTAAGGTCGGGGGCGGGGAGTGGGCGAGTGAGACATGGGCCAGTGTGGGGTGTATTTTGAAGGTAAACCTAAGAGGTGTTGCTTATGCATAGGACGAAGGGAATCAGGGAAAAGAAACCATCAAGGGGGACGCTGGGGATTTGGACTTCAGAGGCTGGACCAACTGTGGCTCCGCGGGACACAGCATTCGGCACAGACGGGAATACCAACGGGAATAAAAGAGCATGGTCATCTCCAAGCCCCTCCCCTCCCAGAGAAGAAGACGGCCTGAGCACAGCTCCATAGGCTAGTCCGCTGCCCCTCCAGCCTGTCCCTCTCGGAGAAAGGGAGGCAGGAGAACGACTCAGGCAAGGGGTCTGAGAAGTGCTTGTGAGTCCTCACTATGGATTCCAGGTTCTCTTTCCCCAGCATCTAATTCAGGAGCCCTGGGGCGGCGCCTGGGAATCAGTAACCAGATGAACAAGAAAACTACCACACCCCCATGTGCAAGTAACCTGAGGACCTAGAGAAAGATAGCAGAGGAAAATAATGGGGACTCTCCCTTCCAAGCCCCCTGACTTCTGGTTGGCCACAAGACAGGGCTCTAGCCAGTTCAGATGCAGAGAGCTTGTTTTCTCGGGGAGGGAAGAGCCTCACGGATCACAGCTTTTGGCTGGGCTCTGTGCGAACCGTCTCCAACCTACTTCACCAGAGACTGAATTAGTAACCCCTCACTTCCAAAAAAGACCAGGGGCTGGGGAACAAATGACTTCATTCTCAGCCATTTTATTAGTGCTTTGTGATGCTACATTTCCTTCATCTTAATAGAGCATGAAATTAAAACACATGCACCCACAAAAACACCTGCCTTTTGTGAACTGGCTCATCTTGTTAATTATGTCTCCTAAGGATCCTGCCATACACTTCATGTTATTACGTCCTTTGTGATTTTAATTACAATTTAATGAAAGCTTTTACATGGCCTGTCTCAGGACTTTCAATTTAATAATCATCAGCATTAACAATGCTCTGTGCTTTGTTACTTTTCAGTGTCCTTCCATTTATCGTTAAATGTAAGTTTTTATATTAAATTTACATTTCCTGGTCCAGAATGTAAAGTCATCATCATGAACTGAAGTGTGGTTCTCTCACTTTCCTCCTGCTTGCTATGCAGAGTAGGGGGAAAACCAGAATCAAAGAAATATGCAGGCGGCATTGGGTGGATTGTTTTCAACAGCAGGTAGCAAAAGGATTCTTTTCCTATATTTTTATATTTGACTTTATTTTCAAAATTATAGAATTTTTAGTTAGATCAGAACACTGTTTCAATTTTTATATTTTATATGAATTTTGGCTCTGGAGTTAAAATTGCTGCGTGCTTAGCCTCTTTAGTCGTGTCCAGCTCTTTGCGACCCCATGGACTGTAGCCTTCCAGTTTCCTCTGTCCATGGGATATTTTCCAGGCAAGAATACTAGAGTGGGTAGCCATTCCTACTCCAGGGGATCTTCCTGACCTAAGGATCGAACCCTCATCTCCCCTGTCTTCTGCATTGCTGGTGGATTCTTTACCACTGAGCCATCAGGGAAGTCAGATTTAAAATTGTCTTATGAATTGCTATGATTTAGCTTTTAAAGTATCTCATATGTGTTTTCAAAGTTACTCATGAATGTAACTGCTGCAATTTAAAAATATCTGACTTCGGAAGGACTTCAAGACTTCCCCTCCCCTTACCCCACAATAGGATAGTTGCTCCCTGGCGGGTGTGGACACAGGGCTGAAAGGACCATAGCTCTAGAAAGCTGCACTGGAGCTCACCTGATAAGATCTTTACAAGTGGTACAGGCACTCCTAGGTTTAGCCCACAGCTGAGGTGGCTGATCAAAGACACCCTGATGGTTCTAACTGGCATGCCCAGGGCAGAGCTACACAGGCGACCACTCTGACAGCCACTCGAGTCCCTACAGATGCAGTCTGTTACAGGGGCTGCTGGAAAGTGACTGTCTTCAGATGTCAGAAATGCATCCCATGCTTGGGGGATCTGGAGAACCACTTGGCACCTCTGATCAGAACTGAACGGAAGGTTGCTCGCTGCTTTGAAAAGAACAAGCGGGCTGAGGAGTGGCAGGCTCCGTACTCAGACTGCACACGGCTCTCCTCTGGCCACCTTTAAACAGCGAGAAGAGCTGAGCCAGAGACAGCATAGTTCTCTTTCTGTTCTGGCACCTTCTTCAGGAGCCCCAGCGTGCTGAAACGCCACCTGCCAGACAGGATTACAGACCCAATGCTGCCATGTGATGAACCCTTTGAGCACCAGGATCCTAAAGGGGAAAAACTCCTACCCAGAGGCTGCTTTTACTCCAGCATCACCCAGCCATTCTCTTGAAAGGATATGGTACCCTTGGCCCTCAGAACACTGCTTTGACCCTCTCCCCATACTCTTGATCTTTATTTTCCTCCTGTTTGGTAGAAACCATATGTGAGATGATTCATCTCTTTTCCTTCTAGATTTGTAACAGGGAAGAACAAAATCTGACTCCACGTTGGCATTTCTTTTACTTAAATCTTTGTTTTCTGTTGCTTTTGTTACTCTAATCACTGAGAGGATTGCTGTCTACAGTTACAAGCACACACAATGGCCTGCCTCAGGGAACCCTGCTCCTCAGCCTGAATGTTAAACTAAAGTGTCTTAGGAAACCCCCTGCCCTGCCCATGTGTGAATGGCTGTGGGAAAGAAGAAATTAATACATCCCCTCCCCTAGGATGACTAAACCAGGAGATATTTTGCAAGACTTATGAGCTGTGGTGTTGGAGAAAACTCTTGAGAGTCCCTTGAACTGCAAGGAGATCCAACCAGTCCATCCTAAAAGAAATCAGTCTTGAATATTCATTGGAAGGACAGATGCTGAAGCTGAAATTCCAATTCTTTGGCCACCCGATGTGAAGAGCTGTCTCATCTGAAAAGACACTGATGCTGGGAAAGATTGAGGGCAGGAGGAGAAGGGGATGACAGAGGATGAAGATGGTTAGATGGCATTGCCGACTCAATGGACATGAGTTTGGGTGGACTCCGGGAGTTGGTGATGGACAGGGAGGCCTGGAGTGCTGCGGTTCATGGGGTCGCAAAGAGTCAGACATGACTGAGCGACTGAACTGACTGATGGCCTTTATACATTGTTCCCTGACCTCCTCCCTCTCTCTGTTCCATAAAAGGAACTAGCAGCTACACCCCATAAGACAGTGCTGTAGGGCATTAGTTCACCATCTCCTTGGATGCCTGACTTTCCAGATAAAGTCACTATTCCTTGCCTCAACACCTTGTCTCCCAATTATTGTCTCAGTGGGATGACCAGACTGAGCTTGGACTTGGTAACAGATTCAGTGATTCAAACAGCCCTGGCAGTATCAAGGCTGCAACTCCAGGCGGCAACTCCATTTCAGAGCTCTGATCAGCTGACAGTTCTCGGAGGCTGTCAGTCTCCGCCTGCAGCTCAGCACCTAGAACAACCACAGCTAGAGCTGGGCCGGCTCTCCACCCTGGGGGTGGATGTGAAACTCACCGCAGCCCTGAACGATCTGTGCACTGGACCGCCAACACCACGTATTCCAGGTGAGACGTTTTATTATGTTTTACAACCATGAAAATATAGGACGGTGGCCGTGACGGCAAACATCTCGGAAGGAGGAATCGACCAAGCTGCACCCGCCCACCCCGGCAGCCTCCTTCCACGTGTCTCTCACAAAATGTTCCTGGGCTCTTCTCTTGACCAGTTCAGGAGAGTTGAAAGTCGACAGGGAATGTAGCAGGATCACCATTGGCAAAATGGGAGCAGGGGAACTTGGAGAAATGACGAATGAGAAACGTTACAGAAAACCTCTTCTACTGTGTGGTGAGGTCAGGGTGGAGGAGCGTGGCCCGGGCTCAGAGTCCATCCCCCGAGGTCTGGGTCATACGGGGCCCTCGGTGATCCCCTCCAGGGGCAGGCTGGGCGCGCTGTCGGCCGTGGGCCTCTCATCTTTCTTCAGCGAGGGCGGGACTCGGAGACTGACGTAGGGTTTGTGACAGGCTGTGTTGGCCAGAGGGGGGTAGTGCTGTCTGTAGCAAATGTAGGCAAAAATGAGGCCAATGACTCCGCCAACAAACGAATCTAGGACAGAAGAGCAGAACCGGGAGAAACGCGTTATGATTCATTCAAATGAGGCCAGCTGTGTTTTCCAGAAAGCACTTTCCTACCGATTTCGGCAACTGGTTTGCTGGTGAAACCCCTCGAAAGACTATAAGGGGAGAGAAACGGCACTGGAGGTGTACATCTTGGTGGCCTCCGCAAACCCTTACCATTTCTAGAACTTAAACATCCCCTTTTCATTGTGTACTTGATTCTCCTCGTTATTGATGGAATACGCAGCAGCGCACGGCACAAACTCAGAATTGCATTCTTGATTTTGAAAATCAATTCTAAATGCTGGAAGAAGAATTCCAGCCATCTCCATGGGATGTAAATACCCTCGGGGGCTGTCATTTTTCTTTAGCAAGTTTCTGCTGGAGCCCTGCAATGTTGCTGGTGCACCACGGAAAGCCAGCGGGCATGCTGGCCTCCTCCTCAAAGTTAAGTGATTTCCCAGGGATGGAATAAAACTTCTGAGTCACAAAGTGAATACAACATTTTATGCTGCACCAGGTGGGCAAATTCGACACTTCCAGTGGGAGGGGCCTAAACCCTCCAACAACCTGCAGATTTTATCAAGTCAGAACACGTGGTGGGC